>VDFB02004611.1:0-26325 GCA_007258455.2 Sequoia sempervirens | reverse complement strand
ATAATGGTTGTGGAAACTATACAATTCCCAAAAAATGCTTTTGTGGTAAGAGAGTTAGCACAATCTCCCAGGTCACGAGGATGACCGAAATTGGATGAAGCCTCCACATCCCAAACAGCCCTTGAAGGTTATCCCAACTTCAAAATTTGGGGAGACCTCGACCAAGAAGTAATAGAGGAGGACCTATCCCATCTCTTTTATCAAGACAATAGACTAGAAACCAATCTACCAATGGATGACAATAAGAAAGTCTTGCAAATGATGCTCGCAATGGGGTATGACAGAAACTAGAAACTGGGTAAAAATGACAATGGGCTTATAATACCCATCATTCTGGAGACACGAATGAGAAATTTTGGTCTTGGGTGTACCCCTACGAGTATAACCATATGGTGCAGGAGCACCTTGTTGCATTCAAGCCTCCATGAGGCCATATTGTATAAATTCATTAAATTAGGTGTTTTAATGTTGTAATAAGGTTTAATGAGCCATTTTATATATGTTTGAAGTCATTTGGAGTCATTGATGAAGGTTTGGTGTCATTTAGTTGAAAAATGAAAACATTGTCAAAAGTTGTCAAATGTTGTCATAACAACTCTTCTTGTTAAATGACAACTTGTTAAAAGTTTGTTCAAAGTTTTTAAATGGTATTTGTAGGTTTTTTGTAGCATAACTTTATTTTACAAGCATAAAAATGGGCCTCCAAGTCGAATAGGGGGTTGGAATGTAGATTGAACAAGAATTTATGAATGAAGAGATGAATTTTTCTGTAATTTTCCAATGTTTTGCCCTATTCTTTTACATGGTATGGATTTTTATGGTGTACAGATCTAAAATTAATTTTTATTGATATAGGAATGAACTATCTTTCATTTTCAAATTTTTTGGTGTTTTTTCATTGAGTTTGGATAAAGTTATGATCATTTTACCATTGGCAGCCCTATGGGATTGTTTTCTTTGAAAGTTGCAAGCTGTTGCAAAGAATGGTATGGATTGTACATATCAAATAAAGACCTCAGACCTATTGGAAATGTTAGATATGTGAATATAGTCTCATTTTAACTTTTTTTATCAATTTTAATTTGGTTTTGATTGATTTATGACAATTTTGGTGAAGATTACCCAGTTCAGGAACTAGGGTTACTAGCAAATAAGAAAAATTCATATCTTTTTATTCCACCATCAAAAAGTGATAAAAATTGGTCAAAAGTTCTGTTTTTACATGTTCTAAAGACCCTTTAAAATAAAAAGGTACATTTATTCATTTGCATGAGTTATGGTAGATTTTGTGTTTCATTTTGGTGGAGAGTGGTCAAAGAAACATGGTTTTCTTGATGTTTGAACAAAGCTATGCATAGTTTGTTTATGGTTGGCCTTAAATCATTGTTGTATAATATTTGTATGGTTCTAATGAGTTTTTGGGATGAATCTAAGCATGTTGAAATCATTTACCAAGTCTGATAGAGATTGGAGTCCATTTGTGTAAGTTGAAGCCCATGTTGCTCAAGGTTAATGGATTGAGATTACCTCAAGAATGAAGAATTTCAGTTGTGTACTTGATTATTGCCAAGAATATAGAAATTTTATGGTATGGAATCTCTTGCTCTACATAAAATTGTTATCAGATCCCAGTAAAAGTTTTGGGTTAGTGTTGGTTTGTGGTTTTGTGTTTTGGTTGTGTGCAGGTTAAGAACCTAATTGCTACCAAGGAAAGGAAGAGAAAAGTTGAATAGAAGCAAGGAGAGACTTTCTTGTGAAGATGGATTGGTGAGAATATCATTGGGAAGAATTTTTTTGGAAGAGGAAGAGAGGAAAAAGAAGAATCAAGAGGAAAAAAGAGAAAGGAAGAGAAAATAGGAAGAGATGAGGCAAAAGGAGATTGAACAATTAAAGCAAATGATAGATCAATTGCTCAAAAGAGTCACAAGTTGGCACTTGACCATAAAAAAGAAAGTTGAATGGCCCATACAAAAGATTATTGAAAGAAGAAAAATACAAGCAAGGATGGCAGAAAATAAGACAAAGGTAAATTTTGTTAAGCAAAGTAAGTTACAGGTTGAGATGTATGATATTCCAATTTTGTTTGAAGATGAACAAACTTCTTTGTTGGCTAATGAACATGTTGATGTTGAGAGTAATGATATGGTTGTTGTTGATACTCAATTGGTTGATAAAATTGTTGTTGATGAACAAGTAGTGAAGGTTGTTGAGGTTGTTGATAAGGTTGGTAATGATCCTCAAGATGTTGTTGATAATAAGGTTGATAATGACAATGTTGCAAATTTGTTTGCTAATGAGATATATGCAGATTTTCAAGGATTTGATGCAGGCTATATATGGCACTCTGATGATGAGAGTGAAGGTATAGATGATGTTACTGAGGTATATGCACAATAAATGGACCTTTGGGACATGAAGACAACAAATGTAGTAGAAGATTCAATGGTAAAGGTAGAAGAAGATGATGATGAGTTGGTTCCTACACCTAAAGAAGAAGAGGAAAAAGGTGAAATAGATTTGCAGTTACAAATTGAGCCACCAAGGTATGAGAATGAGATAGTTACTTCATTGTTTCATGATGAGACTAATGACATTTTCAGTTTTCTCCATGTAGAAGTTTTTTGTTATCTTGGGACAATAGAAATAGAGACATTATGGTTGCAGGAAAATCACAGTGTAGGGATTGTGGATGAGTTTGAACATGTACATGATGGGAAGATGGAAAGAAGATACCTTCTTCTTGTTGTGTTTGTAATTTCAAGGAAGAAAAAACCATGGGTTAATATGAAGATACAAATTTTTGTGATTACTGGTGATAGTGAAGATTCATTTCTATTTGTAGGTCCTTTACTCTTTGCTCTCTCAAGGGACTTGAGTTTTTTCTTCAAGGGGAGAATGGTGCAAGAGCACCTTGTTGCATTCAAGCCTCCATGAGGCCATATTGTATAAATTACCTAAATTAGGTGTTTTAATGTTGTAATAAGGTTGAATGATCTATTTTATATATGTTTGAAGCCATTTGGAGTCATTGATGAAGGTTTGGTGTCATTTAGTTGAAAAATAAAAACTTTGTCAAAAGTTTTCAAATGTTGTCATAACAACTCTTCTTGTTAAATGACAACTTGTTAAATTTTTTTTAAAAGTTGTTAAATGGTAGTTATAGGTTGGTTGGAGCATAAATTTATTTTACAAGCATAAAAATGGGCCTCCAAGTCAAATGGGGGATGGAATGTAGATTGAACAAGAATTTATGAATGAAGAGATGATTTTTTTTGGAATTTTCCAATGTTCTACCCTATTCTTTTACATGGTACATATTTTTATGAAGGTGTACAGATCTGAAATTAATTTTTATTGATACAGGAATTAACTAGCTTTCATTTTAAATTGGTTTGGTGTTTTTTCATTGAGTTTGGATAAAGTTATGATCATTTTACCATTGGCAGCCCTATGGGATTGTTTTCTCTGAAAGCTGCAAATTGTTGCATAGAATGGTACGGATTGTATAGATCAAATAAAGACCTCAGACCTGTTGGAAATGTTAGATATGTGAATATAGTCTCATTTTAACTTTGTTTAATCAATTTTGATTTGGTTTTGATTGATTTATGACAATTTTGGTGAAGATTACCCAGTTCAAGAACTAGGGTTACCAGCAAATAAGAAAAATTCATATCTTTTTATTCCACCATCAAAAAGTGATAAAAATTCCTCAAAAGTTATTTTTTTACATTTTCTAAAGACCCTTTAAAATAAAAAGGTACATTTATTCATTTGCATGAGTTATGGTAGATTGTGTGTTTCATTTTGGTGGAGAGTGGTCAAAGAAACATGGTTTTCTTGATGTTTGAACAAAGCTATGCATAGTTTGTTTATGGTTGGCCTTAAATAATTGTTGTATAATATTTGGATGGTTGTAATAAGTTCTAGGGATGAATCTAAGCATGTTGAAATCATTTACCAAGTCTGATAGAGATTGGAGTCCATTTGTGTAAGTTGGAGCCCATGTTGCTCAAGGTTAATGGATTGAGATTACCTCAAGAATGAAGAATTTCAGTTGTGTACTTGATTATTGCCAAGAATATAGAAATATAATGGTGTGAACTCTCTTGCTCTACATCACCATATGTGGCTGAAATCCCCTAGTTAGGAAATTCAAAACTCCTTAGCAAATGATAGCCACCCTTAAATTGCATGTATACACAGGTTTTCCCTTGGAAAATTTCACCTTTGACATCACTAAGGTGTGTAGTAGTGAGTATGATGAACTCGAAAGAGGTATACCCACACTTTTTGATGACTCTAACCTCTTTATGATTAGCACCTTATCTTATGAGTTTGAAAAACCAATCCCATGAGATAAAGCTAGTCTACCCTCAACTCATCGATCACGACCAACAAGGACTGCCAATTCTTGACACATTCAAAAAATGATGAGGCACTCTCATAATTCATGGGACTACAAGATAATATTCCATATGGGGATCACAAAGTAGGATTCATCATTGAGCTAGACACACATGCATATTATGGGAAAATGATTGAATCCCTTAGTCACAAAAGTGAAAAAATGAGAATAATCTCTAGGTTCTAGAGTGAAAACCACACTATGACACTCTCTGACCCAAAAATAGTAAAAAAAAGGACACATCTAATGGTGAAAACCTCTTTGAGGTGCTCAATGATGGGTGATTCAATCTTCCTATTAGAGCTCTCATTAGGAAAAATTAGTGGTCCTAGCCAAAAAAAGGCAACCCAGTCAACTCAGGAATAGAGGAGAACACACAAATCACATTCTATGCAGAGTCATTACTATCAGAGGAACAAGAGCTCCTAGTAGCCTTCTTAAGATAGAGACAAGTTAACTTTGCATGGAGCTATGCAGACATGCCTAGGACTGATCCAAAGATTGTGGTCTATCATCTAGTAGTCTACCTTGAAGAAAAACCTATCAGACAAAAAAGGAGAAAAATGCATCCTCAGATCACCTTGTTAGTCAAGATTGAATTGGAAAAGCTACTTGATGCAAGATTCATAAGACCAATTGACTACCCTGAGTGGGAATCAAATCTAGTTCTTCTTTCAAAACCAGATGGGGGAATCTAAATCTGCATGGATTTCAGAGACCTAAACAAAGCATGTTCGAAAGATTATTTCCCATTTCCTACCATTGACATGATAGTGTTCATGATGGAAGGACATGAAATGCTTTCTCTAATGGATGGTTTCTCTAGGTACAATCAAATAATGATTGCTATAGAAGACCAACACAAAATGGCCTTCACTTGTCCATGGGGGGCCTACTGCTAGAACATGATGCCATTCGGCCTGCCACCTACCAAAGAGACATGACACTAATCTTCCATGACATGATCCAAAAAATTGTGGAAGATTATGTTGATGACATACTAGAAAAATCTAGAAAGAGAAGAGATCACATAGCAACCTTGAGTGTTATTTTCAATAGGTGGGAGGAATACAAGGTCTGCATAAACCCAAAAAAGTGTGTCTTCGACGTACAGTCAAGAAAATTGTTGGGATATATAGTGTTAATGAGAGGCATTGAAATAGATCCAACTAAAGTAAATTCAATCCTTGAGATGGAGGCACCAAAAACATTGAAAAAATTAAGAGGCCTGCAAGGCAGGCTTCATTCCATCCACAGATTCATATCACAACTAGTAGATAAACAAAACCAATATTCTCACCTACTTCAAAAGGGAGTAGTGTACAAATGGGATGAAAAGTGTGAGGAAGCCTTCAATAAAATCAAATAATATTTTCTCACACCTTCTGTCCTCATACCACCAATCCAAAGAAAGCCACTAATCCTCTATGTGCTAGCAACATCAACAGCCCTCGGTGTTCTCCTAGCTCAGCATGATGAAAATAGGACAGAGAGGGCCATATATTACATTAGCCGCACAATGGTCGGGCATGAGTTAAACTACTCGTTTATCAAAAAATCCTGTCTAGCAGTAGTGTTTGCTTCACAAAAATTTAGACATTACATGTTGGCACACAAAATCAAACTCATCACCAAGATTGATCCCCTCAAGTACCTATTGTCAAAGGCAATGCTCATAGGAAGGATGGCCAAGTGGGTCATGATTCTATCTAAATACGACATCAAATATGTGGAACGAAAGGCAATCAAAGACCAAGTGATCATATATCAACTTGCAGAAGCACCCGTGTGTTTAGAGAATCCACTCATATCAAAGTTTTTGAATGAATCCATCTTCAATCTTAGCATAGCCGAACACTAGAAACTCTACTTTGATGGTTCCTACATGCAGCATGTATCAGGAGTTGGTGTCTTCTTCATCACCCCATAGGGGGACTATATACCTAGATCCTACAAATTGGCATTCCCCTACACTAAAAACATTGTAGAGTATGAGGAATTAACCATAGGTCTTAGAATAGCAGTGCAATGGCACATCATGACCCTCAAAGTATATGGAGACTCCTAGCAGATTCCCAAAGGAAACAACAGAGCAGAAGATGCCATGGCAACAATTGGATCCTTACTGGATATCCCTCACAATGTCTCGAAACATGAATTCTTGGTAGAGTAGCATCTTGTACTCGCATTCGAGGTACTAGAGTTAGAATATGTGTGCAAAATATTTGGTCCAAATGTTCCTTGGTACTATGACATATATACTTTTTTAAGAATAGGGGCCCTTCCTACTGACTTACCCTCGAGCCTAAAAAGAACCTTTATCAAGAAAGCATCTCAGTTTTTCATCCTAGGAAACACTCTTTACTATAGGAGCATATTAGGAAACTTGTTGTTGGGAAATTTTTGGATGGTGTGATGTGATATTGATACGTGGTTTTCATTTATTTCAACACTATTAGCATTTGAAATTCTAAGTGTTGTATATGTCGAGGATATTGAGAAAATTATAAGTGAATGTGTTCCAAGTTCCTAGTGGAACTGTTCAGGTCATGAAGGCATTACATTATGTATGTAAAAGGTTATTTGTTGTGGTTCTAAGGTTTTAATGTTTAGTATGTCTAGATCATCTACTAGAAGTTTCAAAGGTCTACATGAACTCATGTGCAAGTTGTGGTCTAATAGTGTTTGTTGGTCTCTGTCAGAGTTTCTGAGTGAAGATTGTATGTTCCTAGTTATATCTCAGTTGTTATAGATGTCTCTCTGCTATTTCTTGGTGTTTTCATATTTCTCTTGTTCATCCTCTATCTTTTTGTTACGTCCACATGATCCGGTGGAGCTCGTGATTGAAAATATTTTCTTGTGCATGTTCAATTTTTCTTTCTCTTGGCTGACATGTTGATGCTAGCATGTTGTGGATGTTTGAGGCATGATTGATTGGAGTATTCTTGTTTTGGATAAGTTAATTTTGGTCCCCACTATGTTGTTTCCGACCTTGGTGGGTGCGCATTGAAAATTTAATTATGAATTTAAGATGACATTGAAAATATATTATTTTCCTCTAGCTGACTTTGTTATGGTGAAATATTTGTGGCAGATATATAAGAAGCAATTTTGCAGAGTATGCAAATTGTGGTTATTGTGTTGAGTATTCATTGTGTTCTCTTGTGTTTATAAGTGTGAATATCACTGAAGAGAAAGTGTGTAGAAGGTTGAGAAAAGTATGAAGAAGTATTGTGCCTAATTGGAATTGTAATCAGGCTTAGACATAAGCCATTCTCTTAGTTCAAATTTTTGGATGGTTTTAATCTGAATCTTTTTGTAAGATAGTGAATCTTCTATTTGTAATTGAGTAGTGAGCTCTAGGCAGTGAGTGAGTCTTCTATTTGTAATTGAGTAGTGAGCTCTAGGTAGTGAGCTTGAATGCATGTGCATTCCCCTTATTATTTTTCTTTATACTTTTAATAGAGTATAATCTTGTGGATTGACATCCACCATGGTTTTTCCCCTAACAGGGTTTCCATGCAATAATGTTGGTGTTCTTTGTCTCTCTGATGTGTTAATTACTTATGGTTAATTATTTATTCATTAGATATGAGATTAAAGTTAAGTTAATTTTGTAAATTTTTAATTTTTGTGACAACTAATTCACCCCCCCTCTTAGTTGTTTGTCCTTTCTTTTTCCAACACTTATTATGCTTCCTAAACACTAAGGAGGCATTGACCACCGCAACTAAGTTACATAATGGTATTTGTGGTTCACACTTGAGTGGAATGACCTTGGCCAATAAATTACTAAGGATGGGGTATTATAGGCCTACAATGGAAAGAGAAGCACATGAATACATCAAAAGGTGCCTAGAATGTCAACAACATGGGGACCTCATCCATGCTCTAGCTCAAGAGTTTCATCATATTATCATACCATGGCCCTTTTGATAGTGGGGGCTTGATCTTGGCAGAAAAATCACTCCCACCTCATCCAATGGTCACAAGTTCATCATAACTTCCATTGAGTACTTTACAAAGTGGGTTGAAGCCATACAATTGACATACATAATTGGTAAGCAAATATCAAAATTCATCCTGAACTACTTAATATGTGGATATGGTGTTCCCCAAGCTATTATCTCAAATAATGGGACATCATTCAAAAATCAGGAGGTTCATGACCTATGTGACAAGTTCAAAATCCAACATCGCTTCTCCACACCATACTATCCCCAAGGCAATGGCCAAGTAGAAGACACCAATAAAACCATTCTGAAAATCCTCAAAAAAATAGTCAATGATGCAGGTTGTGACTGGCATCTACAACTGAATCCCACCCTCTAGGCCTATCAAACCAACATCCTCACACCCACCAACGCCACTCCATTCTCCCTATTCTATGGATCAGAAGCCATATTTACCATCAAGATTGAGCTCTCATAACTGAGAATATCACTCCAAAACCTCATCACAGATGAAGAATACTGAGTATCAAGACTAAATGAGTTGGAGCTACTAGATGAGTAGCATATGGATGCCTTAAATCATTTGCAAGTCTATCAGAAATGACTCAAGAGGAGCTATAACAAGAAGATCAAGAGTTATACATTCCAAGTTGGAGAATTGGTACTGAAGGAGAATCAGAAGAATGTCCCAAATCCAAATGGAAAAGGAAAATTTGAACCTAACTAGCTGGGACCATTCATCATCACAATGAACTACAAGTCAGGGGCATATCAGTTATCAACAACTGAAGGGGAAGCTCTATAGGACCCCATGAAAAACTCCCATCTCAAAAATTTATATTCCTAAATCTTTCAAGGTATAGAACCAAAAAATACAAAAAAATCAAAAAATATGAAAATCTAAAAAAATCTAAAATAATGATCAAAAACAGTAAAGAGAAAAATTGTCCTCTAGTGAAAACCACTTCAGTGGTGCTTTGGGAAATTACCTTGGTGAAAACCTAGAAAACAATTTCCTTGTGCAAATAAGTAGTTTCCATCCACTAGAACATTCATGGATTGTTTTGCATCATCCATCCATTACACTTCCATCATCCATCACATTACATATCTTCATCCATCACCCATCTACGTCTGCATCATAGCTTGGTCCTGTGTTCATGTCATGATCCCTTCTAGTACTACTCGACCCATCCTCAAGGTCAGTTTGTATAGCCTTTATTGAGATAGTATATTTCTTCATGCTGGGGAAATATTCTCAACAGATCAAATTCGTGTATATTCTTGAAGTCCCTAAATCAGAAAATCCAAAAACATTAGAAAATCAAAAAATACAAAAACATTCAAACTTATCAAAATCCAAAAATAGGACAAAAAGTCAGTCAAAAATTCAAAAACAGAGTCGTCTTGTTGAACTATTGGGGTATTATATTTCTTCACGCTGGGGGAATATTCTCATTGGATCAGATTCAAGTATATTCTTGAAGTCCCTAAATCAAAAAATCCAAAAACATCAGAAAATCAAAAAATACAACATATCAAAATCCAAAAACATGTCAAAAAGTCAGTCAAAAATTTAAAAATAGAGTCATCTTGTCGAACTATGGGTCTATAATCCTTGAACATAGGCAAGGTTGATCTTCGATCATCCCCTGAGACACTTAGGTCAGTCCTCTAGGAGTCCATCATAATAAACTGGCAATCCATCTGTTCATATCTCATCAATAATCAAGTCAATGTCACTCGAACTACGTGGTATCTGCATGTATAATGTAGGAAAGGCTAATCTATTGATCATCCCCTGAGGCCCCTAGGATAGGTCCTTAGGTTAGTCTCTTGGTCAAAATCTCATAAAACCCCAAAACATTTGAAAATTTGAAAATCAAAACATTTGTAAAATCTTGAAAATACCAAAAACAGCCTCAAAATATTTCAAAAAAGATCAAAAACATCCAAATATTTGAAAAAATCCATCTGTCTCATCTCACTTTCACCTGCAATAAACATCATTCAAAATAAATCATCATCATCCTCAACCTTTGGTAAAATAGTCAGAAACAAGTCTAGCAGATCGAAAGTGAAAGCTTTAACGTAAAAGTCTAAGATCTCGGTCAAGTACGTAAACAAGTTAGTCAACTCTTTATGTCAATAGCCTATCATCCAGTCAGTCCCATATCAAAAAAATCCGATATCATCATGTCCTAGGATGCATCATGCCTACAATGGACATCAAAATCAGGCATCACCATAGTTTAGTCTTGGCTAGCGGTATTGAAGAACATTAGCTTATTTGTTTACTTTATCTTTGTCTTTTGATTTATCTTATTGTGCTCATTCCAAGGACCTCTCTATGATGTCCGAACAAAAGGATTTAGAGAGATGGGAATGGGGCAATGATCATTATCTTTTATCTATTGTGCTTGTTGGATATTTTTCTAAAATAACCTTGGTCATATGTGCTTTGTTTAGATGTAGGGAGGATGTTTTAGGTATCTTGTTGACCACATAGGAAGGCTTGCCTTCCTATGTTTTGGTTCAAGATGTTTCAAATATCTAAATTTCATTTCTCAATAAGGTTCTATATGCCAGGTGTTAACATAAATACTCCTATCTGATTGCCGAGTCAAAGTCCATCACACTAAGTTCAACACCATCATGGTTCTTTATACCTTGATGCATTGTACCTATGTGTGTAATCAAACATAAGGTAATTGGACTTTTGAAAATCCCAACTCCTTGGAAATTAATCAGCATCATCATCATCATCATCATCATCATCTCGTGTCTTTTTGGAATCTCTTGGTTTCTTCTATCTCTTGATTTTCACACTAACATGGTACCATGACAATTAATCAAAATTCATCATCATTGCATTCATCCTGCATTCACAAACCATTAGCACATTGCACACTACACATTGCATATTGAATATCATATAGAAAGCATTAACCATTACACATACATTGCATAATCATCCCATAGCATTATAAACATCTGCATCATCATAACATCATTTGCATTCATTCCATCATAACATTGCATAATCATCCCATAACACATATAAGCATCCATAAATGTTATCACATATCATATATCAAAGTATCCATGTCATAAACATTATTTGCATCCATTATATCATATCATAGATATCATCATAACACTCATAAAAATCATTTACACATATCATCATCAAATCACATCATCATATTACATCATACCATCCATCATTGCATAATATAGATTTTTTAGTTTAAGCATTTTTCACATCATAACATTTTGTATACATCATAAAAAAAGCATAAGAAAAGGTACTAATAAAGAAATGCATCCATACATCATCCATCACATAAACATCATGACATCGTAAGATAGAATCATTGCACAACATATAGAAAGAAAAAAAGCATCTATAAATAGAATAGAACATTTCATCATAACATTGTCATCTCATATCATATATAACATCAAAATATACATTGTCATGGTACAAAAAATTGGATCAATGTACATGTAATGTCAATAAGTACAAAAGAGCCCATTAGGGCTATCAAAAATGAGCTCATCAGGCACAAAAATAATTATGTATCTGATCAAAAAAAGGCCTAGCCGTGCTGGCTACTGCCCTCGCCACCTACTCTCTCTTTGTGATCCTCTGCAGGTTAGTGCCCTATCATCTATGAGAAATTGGGGACTCAACCTGGTCTTGGCATGGCCTGGTGATAATGTATCCTGTAATAGTTGGCTTCCTGGATGGCCTCCCTTTATGAATGAATTGATAACATGTTCTGGAAGGAGGATTTATCCATGCTCTCTAACTACTGTCGTCATCCCATCTTTTTCATTTGTTGTAGCTCTACAACCTATCTTTGTTGGACCACCTGGTCCCACTCCACCAGTAGCAGATCTCTCTCGGCTGTCAATTCTTGTACCTAGGCCTACAACTACAAAATCTTCCCATCTCCAGGGTCTGGCTGTAAAGGTGGCTGCACAGCCAACTACTCCTGGTCCCCATCTCTGGGTGGTGTTGGGACACTGTCCTAATGTCCCAAATCCTGGTCCTACTAGGGGGCATCCTATCTCTGATCTCCCACCTTTGGATCTTGGTGTGGCTGATCTTGAACCTGATGAATCGGTGGTGGTCCACCACCTCTCTAATCCTAATCTTTTCCCCCTCGGGCCCATCCTACTCCCTTTCCTCTCACTTTGTGTTGAGCGAATGCTTCCCTAAGAACTATCAAATGAAGCCCTGGATCTACCTATCCTTGGTCATATGGCCATGGTCTAGCCACTAGCTACATGAAACTCTAAACTACCTTATGGGCAAGTATGTACTGACACCAGGAGCTCTGGCTCACTGTCACAAAAATGGCCATGTAGTGATCATCTGGATGTTCATGTGCCTCTCTGAACTACCTCTAAACCCTACCCAATAGGTACATCTTAATCATCATGTGCTCTATGTCTTGCATAAGTTTGTCCTAGTGGGAAAAGAATAACTGTTGAGCATTATCAAACCAAGTAGATTGTCCAAGGTATGACCACCATATGAACACTCGTATATCATCAAGGACCCTCCTCCAATGAGGAATCTCGTGTTGTTCTATATGAGTAAATGAAAGGCCTCCTTTGCATCGCTAGACCACAAGTTCATCTGGCTCCATCAAAACTGGTACAACTCTTAACCGAAGTAAAAGGATGTGCTCTCACACCCAACTATGCAAGAGTGTAACCCCTACCCCAAGTGCTTTGCCATCTAGATAAGAAAACTCATGGATATCTCTGTAGAGTGAGGCTAGCAAAACTAGCCCCATGCAAACAATGTTGATTGTTTCTAGACCATGCGCTCCTAAGCGATCCCCCATCTAGGACTGAAGTATCAACCTTGCCGATCTGGTGTGACGAGCCTCAATGTGATGGTCGTAATGACTAAGTGATGGGGCGATATGAGAGGCTTGTGGTGCTCCAACTCAATCTAGCCCTTGTAGAATATAATTTGTTCAGTGTCTAGGATGACATAACAAGCCTCCCTCCTAGAATCCATATCATAAATAACCCACTTGCTATGGATGGGAGATTTGAGGATCCACCACACGTCCTCCAGTGTGACTATGGCCTCACCCATCAGAAGATGGAAGGAATAGGTCTCACTATGCCACCTCTCAGCAAGTGTTGTCATCATGCCCAAGTGTGTCTGCATGGGTGGTACATAGGTGATATACCAAAGTCCCATCTCTCCTAGGTGCTCCTGCTCTCAATTGGTCAAATCACCCAAAAGGCTGAAGATCTCTTAGGAACTGTGCTCATGTGAGTATATCTCTCTCACCTCCTCCTGCATCAGAAAAGTCACCATGTTAAATTTCATCAAAAAAAATCTTGATCATGGCTTGTCCCGACATTCCGAAGTAATTCTTGTGTCATTGCCTATGAAGGTGGTGTAGTTTGCAAACTTCAAAATATGCCATTGGAAGCTTTAAACTCCTAAATTGCACCACAACATCATAGTTTGGGATGGTGTTACAGTTTAGCAAGAAACCCTAATTCTAAAGGGCACCACAGTAGTGCACTTGACAAAAGTGGCTCAGTTTGGAATTTGAACCCAAACTCTAAACTGCATTGTGGCATTGCTACTCGTGACAGTGGTATAGTTTTATGTTGAGCAGTGTTGTTTGAAATTTGTAGTGGTGCAATAAAGCACCACTCCTAAAAGACTATTTTCCTAACTTAATAAATGCATGCATAAATCAAAAATAAAGTTTGGGTCAAGTTGACTCACTAGTGGTCTAGTACGAGGAAGCCTCTGATGCGTTCGTACTCTATCAAAAATGTGCATGGGGAGTTGTCGTTACACCATCTTGTTGGGGTGTCAGAGCTCAAAGTTGCAAAATCTCTCAAGGCTAAATGTGAAAATGAATTGCAAGTGGCCCTCAAGGCCTATTTAGGCCTAAAAATTAGGGTTTTTTGACCTCATTTAGCTATCATGCTAGTGTTTTGGACCCTCAATCCTTTTTTCTGTTTGAAGGTCGTTTTACATCATTTTTTATGTTTTATCTCATTTTTTGGCCTCCTGGAGCCTTTCCGGACCTGTCGGGCACCTTGTCCTCTTTTTTCGCAAGATCACCCAAAAATTAGAATTTTCATCTGATCTCTCGAGGGGGCAATATATCAGCATTTTTTGTTTGTTAGGGAAACATCAAGACATTTTTGAAATCAAATTTTTTTTGGCTCTTTGATCCAGACAGCTTATTCTTTGAAACAACACAAGAAGTACTTTGGTTCAAAGAGGGGCAAAATGTAGACATGAAAAATGTACCAAATTGATTTCAATTTACTAACACCATTTCATCCTGGATCATCTCCATTGTTAGTCATTTAATCGAATAATATGTATTTGATTAAATTCATCACTCTTCATCTCTTAATTAAATAAATTAATTTTATCTGATCAAGTCATCATCTCCTATTTGTTAAATAAATCATTTTTTATTTAATTAATCCTATACTCCCTCTTTTAATTAAATTAATCTTTATTTGATTTAATCTAACACCATCTTCTTTAATTAAATAAATCAAAATCTTTATTTAATTAAGTCTAAACCATTTTGCTCTCATTTTGATTTATTTCAACCCAAAAATCTAAATCAAATGGTCAAATCAGCTAGTCCCTCATTAAATTAATCAAATCCTGATTAATTTAATCCTAATCTATCAAATCCTCTAGCTTTTTCCACTTTCTCATGAAAATCAATTTATCAATTTATTAAATCATCTATTTTCTTTCAAAAAGGCATCAATGGTTGGAATATTCCCCAAATTTGAAAAATCCCTTCAAAAGGGTATCTCCTTCCAACAAAGCATTTAAAATATCATACATGTCCTTGTGCATTGAGCCAAGTGGAATTTAACTCTTCTTACATCCCCCCTAAATATTTCATTTCATCAAACTCAAATTTCAAAATTGCACATTGATCAAAATGTGCTCAACCCTTGTCCACTCACATGATGACAAGTGGCTGCTTCCTATTGGTTGGGTTTTTATCCCACATTCATCCCTTTTTCCTCTTCTCTCTTCAATTTCTTCTATAAATAGAGAGGTTATCATTCATTTTTATCATCCACAATTTGAGCAAACTTACTATACTCAAATACATCCTCAAGCATTAGCACTTTCATCTATTTTATCAAGTTTATAGCTAGGTTATGCATATTTTTCATCATGGAACTCAAGTGAATCTTCATCAAGTGGATCATCCTTCATCACTCATCAATATTGCATCATAGGAGTTGAGAAAGCGATAATTTTCACATCAAATTGGCACCAATTGCCCCATGGGATCAAGAGTTTTCTTTTTTAATTAGGATTTAGTCTATCTTATTGCTTTCTTATTGTGTTTTTCATTTCATTTCCTAATTTAAGCTTTGCAAATAGATTTCATGGGGAACTTAGATTCTAACTTACATTTCAATCTTCTAATGTTTTTGTTTGTTGTGTTTTGTAGGTGTTAGGATCTTGGTTCAACAGTAATCTTTACTTCAAAATTAAGGAAGACAAAATATTGATAGTGATTGTGTATGTGGATGAGATTATCTTTAGAGGAAATGAAGCTATTTATAAATTTTTTGTAGAATAAAAACAAAAAGAATTTAACATGTCAATGTTTGGGGAGATGAATTTCTTCCTTGGGCTACAAATCAATCAAAAAAATAAAGGTATATTCATTTCACAGTCAAAGTATGTTAAAGAGATGTTGAAATTTTTTGGGATGGATGACTCCAAACTATTATGTACTCCTATGGTGAGTGGTTTCAAATTGAGAAAGGATGATGAATCACCTAAGTTTGATCAAAGCAAGTCTATATCTATGATTGGTGGACTAATATATCTAACTGATACTAGACGAAATATCATGCATGTAGTTTGTCTTGTGGCTAGATTTCAAGATCCTAAAGAGACACGTGTTTTAGTAGTAAAGAGGATATTCAAATATTTAAATGGAACTTTAGATTGTGGATAATGGTATCCTAAGGATACATATTTCACATTAAGTGCATACATAGATGTAGATTGGGTTGATTATGTTGATGACAAGAAAAGTACAAGTGGTGTGCATTCTTTCTTGGATGTAGATTAGTGTCATGGTTGAGTAAGAAGAAATATTCAATTTCTTTATCCACTATAGAGGCTGAGTATATTGTAGCAACATCTTACTACACACAAGCATTGTGGATGAGACATACATTGAAGGATATCAAAGTAATGTATGATGGGCCTATTTCTATCTTTTCTAAAAATACAAGTGCGGTTAACATTTCAAAGAATCCAATGTTGCATTCAAGGAAAAAGAATATATCAATCAAGTATCACTTTCTGAGAGAAAAGGTTATTGAGAATGAGGTGAAGCTTGAATATGTACCTATAAAGGATTAGATTGTTGACATATTCACTAAGGCCCTCCCTAAGGATACTTTTAGTATCTTTGAGAGAAGTTGGGGATTATTTCCCCTCCTTTGAACTAGATGCATATGGAGATGCATCAGTCTAGTGGATCTATGGCTTCATCTCTTGTTTAGAATGATGTTGGTGGCTAACTCTTAGGGGGAGTAGGTAGTGTCATTGTTGTAGTAAGGAATATGTGTTGTCATTGTAAAAAAAAATTGATTTGGGTGTGCACCTAAGGGGAGTATTTAGAGTAGTAAAAGGAAAATGATATGGAGTTGCAAGTATCTTGGCTCTATGTCAAAGGGGGAGAACAATGTAAAATACTTTATCCTTTTCCATTCATGTAAAAGGGGGAGAAAAAAACATGCAAAAATTTTTATCTACACAGGGGGGAGAGAAAGTAAAAGGAAATCATGAGAGAATGTGTTTAGAGATGTTGTGTTGTCTTTGATGGTTTTTCACATCATGTGTTTCCATCAATGACAAAGGGGGAGATTGTTGCAATATAAAGGTGTTGTCATTGATGTTGTAGATACTCAAAAATGACCTAGGCTTGCTAGCTCTATTTTTACCACTTTCGTCCTAGCATAATTATGACATTTAATTATGTCCTTGGTCCACATTCGACTATTGATTAAATAATTCATAATTATTTAATTAATTCATGTCCTTTTATTCTTCATGATTATTAAATAAATAAATCTTATTTATTTATTAAATACATCATTAATTATCTAAGTCTTCCCTTAATTAAATAAATTTCTTAATTTATTTAATTACCTTCGCATTTATGTCTCCTGATTATTAAATAAATCAATTCATTTATTTATTTAATATGTCACTAATTGTCATAATTAAATGAATTGATTAATTTATTTAATTAATTAATCTTATCTGCTAAATTAAATAATTATCTTTAATTATTTAATTACCAAAATTAATATTCCTCTCATTTTAAATAAATGAAATTATTTAAAATGTCATCACAGTCTTAATTGTCAGTTCATTTTAGTAAATAATCTAAAAATTGATTATTTATTATTTCACAAAATCCATTAATCAAAAGGGTAACTTTCCTCCAAAAATCAAGTAATTGGGCAGATTCTTGATTTTTCCAAATTCGATCTTCAATTTAGTCTTTATCTTCTTCATTTTCAAAAATCTTTATTTTCAATTAATTTCCTCATTTATTCTCTACCACCAATTCGATCTTCTTAGATGGCATCTCGACCGCTCGATTAGTGACTTTTCCCTAACCCTGATCAGGGATTATTATATTTAATATGGGCCTCTAATTTTAGGTCTCTATCAAAAGTCAATCTCATTCGTCTATTCAAAATGCCATTTTCTATAAAATGCCATTTTCCTCTCGTTTTTTGATGATACAGAGACATTACACGTTCATGAATTACATTATTATTCTGGCATATTTAGGCATAGGCATTTCACTCATATTGTCATAGGCATTAGGCATTTAGACTTTGATCAAATCCTTCAAAGCTTGGTGTAGGACTTAGAAATTTATTTCCAGATTGCTCGTGTGTTCGATCTAAGGGCAATACGTCAACCAGCAAGTTAGAAGGTGTTACAAAAATGAATCATGGAGGTCTCGACGATTAGCTGGTATAATTGTTCTTTTGTTTACTTCCATTGTATTTTGTAATTGCTTTGGGTTTCTTGATTTATATTGATTTGCTAACCTTTAATCAAACCTAAAAAATAACCCTTAGTTACATTGGTGAACCCGACTTTGTTTTTTGTTATTTTTTTCATACGGTTTTGTGTGTTTTCTATCATTTTTGCAAGTATAGGTACGAAGTGATGCAGTAGTTTTTCTTAAATCGTGATGCATCTGATGTGTCATGACACATTCACAGACCCCATCACCGCAATCACTTTGTCGTGCCGCAATCGTAGTCTGGAAAGCCACAGTTGAATTCCCGAGCCACATTTGACACACAGAGTGACGCATTCACTCTCTCATGACACATTCGACTAGTAACATTTTCTGTTAATTTTCATTTAGATTTTTTCTATTTTCTTTATCCTTTTTATTCTGGTTATATTATGCATTCTTTCTAGCATAGGTTTTGTGTTACTAATCAGGATTTGTAGCTTTTGGTGGTTATTTTTTGTGGGTCAAAGGAAAACATTCAAACTATTAATGTGTGGTTGTGCAGGTTCAAAAGTCGAAGACTAAACATCAAAACAATGTGCTTATATTTTTCTTAGTATAGTACACATTTCCTTTTGGTGCAATAAAAATGAACTTTTGTTTCTATTATGTCTGAGTGTGTTTGCAAAATGGTAAGTGAGTATGCTCTCACCTTGTGAAAACTCAGTGATCAGAAAACTAGACCCATTTTTATATGTTTTTACCCTCACGATTTAGTAATCGAAGTATCCTCTCCCCTTGCACTTTCGAGTGACCTTGGGTGTAAGAGAAATAGTTACTAACTCTAGAACTTGGGCCTGTTCTAGTGGGAAAAAGTACTTACCCCAAGACGACTCAAACTGGTAGCACCCTGACACCGAGGGTCTTCCAGTCAGTATATAAAAGTGGATTCTTGGAAAAATCCCAAGAATCATGCATGTGGTTCTGATGAGATGGATCTGAAAGGGGACTCTCATTGCATGGATCATGCCCTACGAACAGAATGCTCGTATTAAACACCTCTTATCTTAGTGTCCAACTGTTCTATTAGTTGTTGCTTGATATAGTGTAGGGTACAGTAGCATGCCCGAAGACACTCACAACTAATCCCCTTGAGTAGAGATAGCAATTCTTGTGAAGTCATTACCCAAAGAATCCAAATTTGGTGTGCTCGAATGGCGTTAATGAGCCGTGGAGGGGAGCCAATGCCACCAAAATTCTAAGCTATCTGCTCTCGAAAAGGAAAAGTGTTTATCACCAATCTAGGGTATATCGGTGGACTATATCAAGTATACAAACCCTTGGCCTATTGGGCCTATAGAATTGCACTTTTCTTATGTGTGATTTCTTACATTCAAAACACTGTGCTTGTCAAGTGCTTTATGGATTCATCATAATTACAATTCTAGACAAAACATTCATAATCAGACAAATTAAATTTTCCCTAAAAATGTCGAGAAACTCAATTTTAACAAACTGTGTCACATATATTGTATCGCATTTAAGTTTCTGAGATGCAATCAATCTGATAAACCACAATTTTCATCTAAAACACTGCATCTGTCTGTTTTGCGATGCATCTAAAACATACAAAGCTGCATCTGCCAAACTGAGTCACATTTGTCAGTCCCCAAGTCACATTCGCTAAAACTGAGCTGCATTCGCATAACTGTGATGCATTAGCATCCTCAAACGACGTATTTTCCTATCACAAGTAAAATTTCATACAAAGTCAAAATCTGAAGTCTACACCTTTCCAATCATTTTTCAAACATTATTTCCAAGGAGATTTTGTCAGAAACCAATTTTGAAATTGCTCAAAACTTTCAACCATTAGTTTGCATTCTTCACCATAGGTTACATCCTTCATTCTTTTTAGTTGCATGCATTAGGCATTAGTTTGTCCCTAGGTTTTACATCTTGCATACTTTGGATTAGGAAAATCTTAGCACAATTTGTAACGTCATTGCTTTCAAAACCAGGTTCTCTTGGACTAAGTTATCAATCCCTTTTTCAGTCATTGTCCCTTTTGTGAGATTTTCCAACTCAACTGTCTAGTTAGGAAAACTCACTAGTCATTTAGACCTTGTCATATTGTCCTTTTCAACAAAGTCCTTTAGTAACCGAAATCAAGAACAAAGATTCAGCTTAGAAGTGCTTAGGTACCCTTGTCCTAAATTGCATTATAAGTTGACATTGCACATTTTATTCCCAAAAATCCAAAAATATTATTCATCTTAGTCATCATTTTGAACTTAGACCTTGCATAGTATCACCCTTGCATTTAGTTGTCATCCCCATTTTGAGCAATATCATTTTATGGTGGAAACAAGACTCCAAAAACAACAATGACAAATGGAAAAATTTTGACAAGATCCCACTTCCACTGTCAATAGTCCCACATATGACCCAAACTGGACTTTTGATGATCCATTTGGCAATACAAATAGTCAACCCCTCACGACAATACCATCCTCATCAAATAGTCCATTTGAACCATTCTTACATAAGGATGAATATAGTCAAATTCTTGAGGAAAACCTAGAGGTAGCAGCACAAGATCCAAAGGCCTCTCAATTGGTTGAACAAATGGTCCTATATGATAGAGACAAATACTTAGCCATACTCTTAAGTCAAGGAGCTAAGTTACCACATAGATTCGACATCAACACATTGAGATCAACATCTCCTGACCCTAATAACAACAACGTGCATAACATGTCACATAGTGGTCAGCCTCTAAACACTACGAGCAATACTTTCTTTGACACTACAACGACAGTGCATGCTACCTCCAACATCCCACACACCTCCAATACAATAAATGCTACATCCATTGGAGGATCACAATCTTCCACAATGCCCACAATATCCACAACACTATCACAATCGGCCAAAACCACCTTTGGATCCATGGTAATGTGGGAAAGTCACTCCAATCCTCTTTTTACCAATACGATAAATACAACAGGGGCATTATCAAGTCACAACAATCCCCCCTTGACATCAAATACCATGAGTACAACTTCGACATATCCGCTCATTGGTATATCACAAAATCCTTTGGGAGTCTTTATCTAAGGACAACAACAAAACAATAACATGATAACACAGTCACATGTCATTGCCTCCCAAGGTACAAATACAAACATTCCCCTTGTGCAAACACAACAATTTGGACAAGGTGGCCAAATAACACAACCCATGGCATCATTAGCACATCATAATGTTCATGGTCACCATATTCCCCAAGTAATGACACAAATGGCTGGGGGACATATCCCAACTTACTTATCCCACATTCATACTCACCAACATACACGTAATCCTAACTTTCAGCAACAACACGCCAATCCAAACACATCATATATGTCACAACAATCCATACCACCACAATACACCAATATTCATGCACAACAAATAGGGACCTATGGTGTACCAAGAAATCCAATGTACGGGACCACAAATGACCCTGTTATGGTTGCCTTCCAAACAAGATTGATGGTGTTGTGCGCTTTTGCACACACTCCCACTTGGAGTAGGATCCGGGTGCATCTTTTGACCTTTGGTTTTAGGGACTTATCTTTTAGGTCTTGGAATGTTGATCTTGCCGGCTTTGGACCTTCTGAGGTTTGAATTGATTGTTCTGAGTCCCTAAGCGAACTCCTCGAAGTTTTCACCCTAATTCCGGATTTTTCCACTTCGATGGATTTTCCCTGCTTGGCCCTCTTTGTATCTGGCCGGATTTCTCTCAATCCGTGCTTCGCTTGATCCCTGGATTTCTTCGTTCGGTGGATTTCTTGACTCAGCCAAAACTCGATCTTTAATTATTTTGACGGCCGTGATTTCCGGCTAAATTTTGTCCATTCGATTCGCTGCATTCCAAATTTTTGAAATTCGCTTGGGCCTGGCTCGAATTTGTCAGAAATGTCTTGTCGCGCATTAATGACTAAGGTACCTTCGCTCAGATGGGTATATGGGCAGATCTAGGGCACTTTGAGCATCATTCTAACTTCGTTCACTCATCTGCTTTTGCTCTGGTGATTAGAAATTCTCATTTGCACCTTGAAGATTGATTTGAGTCATTTGAGTGTGGATTGATTGGAGTGCTGCTGGCTAAAGTTCTCATTGCTTGGACGCGCTTGCATCTTGGTTTCCTCCTCGCGCCTGAACTCTGTCCGCTTTGATCCATGGTAGGTGGTCGATGACTCCTCTTGTTTGTTTACGCCACGATTGGGTTCTTTTGTTTTTAATGTTGATCATTTGGGTCGGCCTTTTCCGGGTCTTGATTCCGCGTTTATTGAGTCTGGGCTTGACCCGTTTTTGTTGTAGAACCCTATTCCCCATGCCCTATGAGCTCTATTTATCCATTGGATGGCGTATGTATACTTTAGACGCGGTTCTGGGTTAGATTGCTTGCCCTTTTTAGTGCGAAATTTGCTATCGGTGAAGTTAGGGTTTTCTTGGTGCTCGGCCTAGAATGGCGGATTTGGGATGATTTGTCCGTCTTGTCCTTGCATCACACTAGCCTCATCCTGTGAATATTTGGATTCCTTAGGTGAATCCTTAGCCGATATTTTGAACCTTAAGGTTTCCCCTGGTTTTAATGGCAGGTGGGTTATTCGTCCAGATTAGGGCATCGTTGTTTTGGCATGGGAATTTGTCCTTTGCAAGCTTCTGAGACTTTGGGATCCTTTGCACTCTGAATTTTGTTGATTGTCATCGGTTTTGAGACCATTAGAATTTGGGTGGAGGAGATCCCATGATCATTTGGCCTTTGATTCGCATTTCATCGTTTATCGGGTTTTCGAGGTCGTCGCGGAATTTCCTCACTTCCGGATTTTCCCGGTTTGGGCTTATTCTGCAGGCCGGGGTAGTTTTCGGAGCATTTTGAGCTGTCCGCGAAAATGTGTCCCATCCGGATTTCTCCGGTTTTCCTATCTGGCTTCGTCCCGATTGATGTTTCGATGATAGGATTAATAGAATGATTGTTAAATGCTTATTTCTTGTTGCCAATAAGTGAATTCCATGATTATCTTTTGATCTTTCATCCATACTAACGATCCATTTGACTAATGATGCTTTGGCGACAGGAATCCGTCTGGGTCGGATTTCTTCGAAATTCCGCCCCGACAGTATTTTCCCGGATGGCGATATTTTCCCAGACTGCTTTGTTTTTCCAGATCTTCAAAGGATTAGCAGTAGTGATGGATTTTAGTTGATTTATATGATTTATGCTAACCTTTTGGATTGAAATATGAACAACAATTGAATACTAATGATGATTTTTGAATGTGCAGGTCGAATCAAGTAAAGCTGCTACTGGGAAGTCTAAGGGTGGCGTAGGAGGGTCATCCATCTCTGAGGAAGAACGGTTACGACTAGATATGAAGGGTCAACTTCCCAAGAGCAAAGTGTCTTCTGTGTGGGCCGAAGTATCTGATACCAATGTTGGAGCCTGGAGATATGAGGAGTTCAAGCAGCGAACGGCTGAGAAGGATCTGTCAGCCCTGAGGCAAGGAATGATGAACTCCGGACTGGTGCATGTGGCAGGCTCCCTCCAGTGGTCCAGTGCTATGAGCTAATTCTCGAGTGCGCTAGACAGTATGACTTCAATACACAGAGGGTGGTTAGCACCGAGGGAAGGGTCTTGGCCAACTTCAATCCAGCCTCTATTGCACAAGCCTTCAGCATGCCTAACTTACCTTCTATGTGTGCTCTGAACATAGAAACAGCGAAGACATATTATGAGAATGAGCCCATCAAGGCTCAGCAGATAGTCAACTCGTGGCTGGAGAAACCCAAGTCCCATTATTCAAAGTTGCCCAAGCAGTTGCACAGGGTTAAGTTCAGATCAGATGTATATGATGCTATCACCTTCTTGAGCAGAGTGGCTGGTTTGAGGACTGCCGGGGTGCTAGAAAGTTGGATGGTCCACGTGATAACCAAGATCGAACAAGGGACCAATTATCACTGGGCAGGGCTCATCAGTGCCAAAATTGATAGGCAATTAAGGAATGTCCTGGAGGCCAAGAAGTTTACTATGTCTTCTTATATCATGTATGTGCTAGCCATATCCTACCCATACAAGGGTCTGAACCCATGAGGGACGCTTGGACAGAATATAATCTACGAGGTCTATCCAAAATTGAATCTCGGGCATAAAGATTACAAAAGGGCTAACGATGCATTCACAATGCATATCACCTAGATGCTACAGAATGCTGAGCACATGAGATTGTCCGGCGGAGCTAAGGGGCTAGTAAAGAACTGCAGAGCCTGGTTCATCCAGTTCCTCACCTTCACCTACCTCAAAATTGATGGATGCCTGGTTGCCCCTTATAGGTTGCCTCGGTACCCTACTGATTGCCTTGTTTTGTTGGAGGTTGTGAGGCAGATATGCGAATTTGATGCCATTGTGAAAAGGGAAAAGCACAAGACAGGCTTTGGTGGAGACTTCCCTCTTGGGATTAGTATGGAAAAAATGTGCCCCTCTATTCAATCAGCCCATACTGCAGGGGAAGAACTGGCAGCGTATGGTTTCTCCTTCCACTCCAAAATGATGAACTTTGACATAACTGGAGAAGTACAGAAGAAGGCTACCAGGGAGTACAGGCATAAGGATGACCTAGAGGATTATTGGGTCAATATCAAGGACGACCTCGAGGTGAGAAAGAAGAGATACTCTAGACTCCCTGTGGAGGCAATTAGGTAGTACAATGTCAAGTTGATCCCGGATCAACTGGAGGATGACAGAAATTTGATACAGGACCACGCCTATGAAGCAGTGAAAGACAAGCCAGCCGAGGATATTAACTGGAATGAGGACGAGGTTACAGAATTGGAGGACCTAATGGCCCCTGTAATGAAATTCACTCTTTCTTGGGTAAAACATAAAATCTGGGAGATAGAAAATGCGAAGGTAACTTGCACCTTCAACTTGATGGGAGACCTCAATCCCATGTTGACTTCTGAGGAATCTGGGGAGGATGACCCCAAAGGGAAAATAGTGAAGAGCTCCCCTTTCAAGATCAAGGTTAGGGGTCCTAAGGAAGGAGAACCCGAAGCGAAAAGGAAGCCGAAGGGAAAGAGAAGGTGGAAGACCTTAACGCTTAGCAAGTCCTCTGATGAGGAAGAGTCTGGAAAAGTTGAAGAGGAGGATGTTCCTCCACCACCAAAGAAAACCAAAACAACTAGGACCTCAAAGAAGGGTCAAGAGGCATCAAAGGATGAGCCTCCTATTGTTGATGTGGAAAGCTCAGGAGGGGAGAAAACAAAAGTCTATACGAGGAAATCAAGAACTCCCTCTCCAAAGGATACTGTGCAAAAGAAGGATTCTCCCCCAGGGCTACCAGTTGAGGAGCCATCTAAGTCTGTTTCCCCTCCACCGAGCATACTTGAACCGGAAAATCCTGAAGGACATGAAACTAGCGGGGAGGCAGAACCATTCAAGGAGGGAGCACTCTTCAATGAAGCAGTAGAGCTGGAAGTTGAAGAGGAGGAAGGTATACCTCTCCTTTGGTGCAGTATAAGGATTCCCTAGAAAGTGACAGGGGCCGCAGATCGCCTGATCTGGGGGAAAATATCCCTGCTAAGACTCCATCACTGGTACATCCGGAGGTGGAACTTGAAGAAGCTGATCAAGGTGAACAGCTCCCTGAGAAAGGGGAGGGTGAAGTAATAGCAGGGGAAGAAGAGAAATCGATAGAAGAAATAGAAGAAATTATGATGGAAGAAATTTGGATGTACCTTGCAGCCCCGGATTGGCTAGAGAAGGAACTTGCAAGGAAAAAACAAGTGATTATTGAGGATACCCCCTTGGAATGGGATGAAATGCTATCAAAGATTGGTAAAGGAAAGAAAAAGAAGGCAA
>VDFB02004610.1:0-13946 GCA_007258455.2 Sequoia sempervirens | reverse complement strand
GACGGATTTGAAATAGTAGCAGCGAGCTTTTCGCTCGAGTAGTTTAAATAAATACACCAACTTTTGAAAGTTCAACTCATACGGTTCCCCGGACATGAGGGACCTTGTAAAACATAGTTCACTAGGCATTTGATATATAAGGGAAAAAATATTTAAGTATTATGGAGTTAGGTAACACACAAGTATAATCTAAAAGTCGACACATGGATGGGTTTGGTGAGCACAAGCATCACTAAGATTTTAAGATGGATAGTAGATTTCAAATGTTTTAACATATAATCTAAAAGTCAACACATGGATGGGTTTGGTAGGCACAAGCATCACTAAGATTTTAAGATGGATAGTAGATTTCAAATGATTCAACATAATCTAAAAGTCGAAACATGGATGGATTTGGTAGGCACAAGCATCACTCAGATTTTAAGATGGATAATGAATTTCAAATGTTTCATCTAGCATTAATTTACAAGATAGCTTGAGTTCATTAGAGTTTAAGCATGATATTGATTAAGAATTTGGATGCAAAAGGTTGACAAGGCTATTTGGCATATAAAATGTTCAAGTCTAAATTAAAATTTATAACATCGACGATTAGCTTAGGAAACAAAGCATGGGAATAATAAGCAAGCTCAAAGACATTTAATAGGATATTAAGTTATCATGATAAAAATTTAAGGTCAAGGAAAATATATATAATTTGGAGGAAAGAGCATGAATAGACAATTGTAATGAAATCTATTGAATTGGCAAAGAAAATAATATAGACAACCATGACAGTCACTCAAGTCTACAAACCATGATGCATACAAAATTAAATTCGAAACTTGAACTTCATAGATATGAAATAAAATTGCAACCATGTATTGGAACCTAGATGTAATTAGTCTAATATTGATTATGTGCAGGATTAAACAACTTTCAAGGGAAACAAAGAATGCAAGAATTTTGTCATTCAGGATCAACCAACATTAGTTTTGATTAGAGATGTGTGCCTCTTGCAAGTACAATAAAGATTCAAACAATATTTGTGAGGCAATAGACCATGGAATGCAAAAATTTCCAAGTCATAACATGCACAAGATAAAAAAGAAGCAAACAAGACAGAATAGAAACAAAGATCACTATGTCCCTTGAGCATGCAATATTCTTAGATGTAGAAGAAAAATACAAAAGAAAAGAGAAATTTATGTAGAAAAATTTGAGCTTATTTTTTACTAAGTCAAATAAGGCTTTAATTAATTTCATATTTATTTAATTAAGTCTAGCCTTATCCCCAAATCTTCCAACTAAATTTATTAATTAATTTTCAATGAAATAATTAATTTAGACTAATTAATGTCTATTACCCTTTTCTTCCATTATTTAACTCCACTTTAACCTATATCCTTATCCATGTAATCCTATTTATTGATTCCATTCACAAGGATCACAATCTAAACTTGCCACCAAATGGCGAGTTTCCCCTTCACATGTCTAGCCTTTATCTCAAAAGTCAAACTAACTTTTCATCTCAACCATTCATTTATTATCCTACCTCTTAATCCTAGCCATCCATATAAGGATGTTGCCCTAAACCTAGCCCTTGTGTCACATGACTACAACTTCAATCCAAACTATATCTTCTCATTAAATCTCAACCCTCCATCAACCATTCAATCTTGGCCCTTGATTCCTCTTATAGAATTTCTATAAAGGAGAGGTCTCCCATCCCATTTGCATCAAAATCTTGATTCATGAGCAACCGCATCCCATTTGTATTAGGCTAATGTTATGCTACTGCAATTTCTATTGATTCATGAGCAACCACATCCAAATCTTCAACAACTCAACATAATACATTCAATCGTTTGAGGTTTGCATGTATTTGGTTTGATTTAAACTATTTTTATATGTATTTTTGTTATATGCATTTTACATGCATACATAGACTAGTAAAAAATCAATATGTTCCATGGTGTTTTGACTACTAATTGAACAAGTAGAAGCTATCAATATACTATTTATACATAAATTGTAATAAAATATTGATTCCAATTGAAAATTTCCCATCAAGCTATCAAACATTATCAAAGAAATATGGATCCATTATCTTTATTTACTTGGATTCCCTCCCCACTATTGTGGTTTTTTTTCTTTCTATGGCAAAAAATTCCTCAAAACACACAACTTGATCTTTACAACCAAACCAAACTTTACAATATGAATATGCATATACTATGATCATAAAGAGATGGTTATGGCCCCTATAGAACATATCAAAGGTAGATGATAAAGTTGTACATATCTAGAACCTGTGCACATAGTGAAGACAATTTAGTCTTTTAGATCTATTTAAATTTTTGGTACTTTTCTTCTAGAACCACCCTTTGAAAATTTCCAAGATTGGTGATGTATTAAAATGGAGAAGTGTGGTTTAAAAAATATAAATATTTTTTTGTAATATCAATCAATTATTGTGGTATTAGGAAGAATAGGAAATTGAGATAGTGGGTATAGTTTTTTAAGGTGATGACCAAGACAATCATCAATTTAGGTTGTGTGACTTTGGTTGTGAAAGCTTAAAAAATGTATTTGTTTCTATTTACCTTTTTAACATTATATCAAAGAGTGTTCATCCCATAGATATCTATGAGATATCTAGGTCATTGTCTTGAAAGATGTCTTGTCGTATGTCTTCTTTTTAGAAAAAAACTATGAATGTAGAGGAATTATTGGTGAAAATTAGCCACAAAAGATCCATCCTTATGAAAGAAGTTGTGCTACCTTAAATTTTGATTGATAATACTTTGATGGATTCTTTTTTTAACAAAGCATGACAATAAAATCTATAAATCCAATAGTTTTAGACAAATTGCATTACCTTTTTGACAAAATGCCTCAAAAAATTATTCTTTTGAATTGTAGTGATTTTGAGATATGTAGAAAATGCATTTACTCAAAATGCTTTACATACTTTGTGTAGGGTTGATCATGGTCATTATGAGATCATATAAATTAAAAGAAAAATAAAATTAATGTGAATCTTTATGTCTATTATTTGATTGTTCTTAATAAGA
Source organism: Sequoia sempervirens (assembly GCA_007258455.2). NCBI lineage: Eukaryota > Viridiplantae > Streptophyta > Pinopsida > Cupressales > Cupressaceae > Sequoia > Sequoia sempervirens. Next base: position 10,890 of record VDFB02004610.1, on the reverse strand, counting down.
TTTTGTGGAATATATATTTTTTCGACAACAAAATTATATTTGTCATATCTTGCAATAAATATTTGTTGACTTGTGAAGAAATTGTTCATTTTACTTTATCTTGGATATGATTAACATTGATTGGATTTTTTTACAACAATACATTAAACACATAGACTTGAATGAGAGTTGTAATAGCTCCTATTAATAAAATTGAAATTTTAACACACATAATTTAAAAATCAACATGCAATTATTTTTTATATCAATTAAAATAAAAATATAAAAAACAATAATTTTATAATTACATCAATTGAAATGAAAATATTAAAAACAATAATTTTATTTATACCTTGATTAATCACTAATACAATCACAAAACAATAAATTATGATTATAATAAGCAGCACATATTCTTCGCAAAAATATAGCGCACATTTGTTTTTGTTAAAGTCAGCGACAAATAGATTCACTTTATATATAAAGGTACGGACAAAGTCTCCGCGGCAGTCAGTAAATGTGGAAACCAAAAACCTCATGGACCTCAAACCGCGGATTTGAAACCAAATTTAATTCCACTTAATGGAAAGCGACGTTGTCAGCATTTGTATTCGTCGAGACTAATGGTTGAAAATTTTAGTCAATAATATTTTGTTTGGGAAGAGAAGAGGAGCCACACAAAGCAAAGATTCCACGTCTCTCTCTCTAAAAGTAATCAATCATTTGTGCTTTCTGTGTCATTAATTGGCTTCTGGTTAGCCTTAGCACTTGGTTCTAAACCCCAGGTGACTGACCGCTGAATAGCCTACTACGAAGGTGTCACAGGTACATAATGGATATTTTCTAATTTTTTTTATTCTTCCTGGAAAATCATTTCTGGTGAAGAGCTGGCACAAGCAAGTTGTGTAGCTAGTAATGACTACAGAAAGTACATGAATGTAAGACAGGCATGACAAGAGGCTCACGATGGGATTGGCGCACCCCATTGTCTCCTCTGGCTACCTCTCTAAAATTTCCTGAGATCAGATTTGATCACGCGTATCTAAAATTTCCTGAGATCAGATTTGATCGCGCCTCTCTAAATATAGCAGATGCGTGTAAGGTGCAGATTCATTCAAGAGAGTGATGTTGGGAACTTCAGTTTTTGAAGAGGTTTTGTGGCACTTTTTAATTGATTTTCTAGCTGTCATAAATATCTTGTATGACATAAGACAGGTCTAGTGGGGTTATGTGGATTTACGAGCTTATCGGTTAATTAATCAAAGTTTTTAGTTTTATATTTTATTGGTTTGTTTCGAAATTCTGGTAAAGCATTTTAGTTTTATTCATAGATTTAATTATTTTAGTTATAAAATATGACCAAAGTTTTAGACGACTGTATTACTTGAAGGGGGGATTTCAAGTAAAGTATCAAATCTGTATAATTATTGCTGATAAGTGTTTCCCTTGGGAGTAAGGTGAGGAGCAAGGTGAGTTCTTGTAGGGTGTCAATTTTTGGTCTCCCTTCTAGTAATAAGTCGGTTGCTTGTGTACAATAGTGAAGTGAGCATATTATGATCTAATTCTTGTGAGTATGATCATGGCATTGAATTTGATGGTTAGAATTAAGAAAGAGATTATGTGGGAACAATTTTATTTTTAGTTTGAGTTTATTTTTCTAGAGGGAAGTGTGCAAAGTATAGAGAGTGAGATTTTGCTCTTTGATGCAATTTTATATATAAAAAGTAATTTTGATTTACTAAGGTGTCTTCTTCATCACCTCTTATTTGTATGCATCCTCCAGTGAAGTGATTGCTTTACAATCTAGGTATAAATTTGGTAGTGTTTGAGCTCAACGAGGAGGAAGGGTTGAGTAAGGATATTCACAAGACCTTGGCTTACATCTTGTGAATATCCTTGCTCAACCCGGTCTTGGCTTACATGTTTGAAATTATCAAGCTTGGAGGTATTTAAGAAACTATTGGATAGACTTGGAAGCATCTATGATCAAAATATATATTAGTTTGTGTTTAATATCTTAAATCCATGAAATCAAGATCATAACATACCAAATTTCATTCACTCTTAAAGTCTCATAGATTTCACTTAGAAACATCTTCAATTGATATTTATATTAAGCTCATGTCCAAGACCTTTAATCCATGAATTTGTAACCCAAATTCATTTGATTTTAAAGTCTCATAGCTTTCACTTAGTAAAACACTATTGCAAGTTTGAGAGGTTTGGATGTTTGTAGATCCAAACTCTACATTAATGAAGAGTATCAAGATGGCGTCTTGCATGTTTTATGGTAGAATCAAGCTCCTATATATATCTTGGCTCATAAACTTTCATTCATCCTTTGAACCAACCTATAGGATCACAATGTCAATGATATACTTCAACTACTTATTCTATGCCTTTTGTATAATATGATACATTCATTTTTTTTTAACTCTTTTCTTTCAAGTTCAATAATTGCTTAAAAAGATACACTAAATGAAATTACCTTTACCCAATCACAATGCCAACAATATACTTCAACTACTTTTTCTATGTCTTCTATATAATATGTTAATACATTATTTTCTTACTTTTCTTTAAAGTTCATCAGTACATTAAATGAAACGACCTTTACTACATCATATAATGTCAATGGTGTACTTCAACTATTTATTTTAAGCCTTTTTATAATATATTACATAAAAAGATAAAAAGTTTTCGGAACTAACAAACCTAAGCGGTTTTCTGGTTTTCTATCAGCTTTCACCCGTTTTTTAGCTTCGCTTGCGCCGTTTTTCTTCTTTAGTCGTTTTCCTGGCAGCAGATTTGTGGACTGTGTTTTTTGGTTGCCCGTACCGTTTTCTTTACTGGGCTGCAGTTGGAGGCGGTACCTTCCGGAGGGAAGAACCATCTGCGCGTGAAAGCCCTACCCCTTGAGCAGATTGTTGTCTCTGTGGAGAATTTGAAGGGTGTTCTCAGTAGGGACTAAATCTTTGAAGAACCCTAGCCGCATTTCTTTCGTGGTTCTTACTGCTTTTTGCCCTGATGCGGTTAAAATGCGGCCCGGATGGTTGGAGAGGCGCCGTTGGAGAAGAGAGAAGGATCCACGTCTGAAGCTGAGGAGACCAATCAGGACGAAGATGCAACACCCAGGTTGCGAGTTTGGAGAAAAACCCTGCCAGTTCAAATGAAGAAGCGGATGAACCCAAGCCAGAAGAACATCCGGGTAAAACCCTAGAAATACAACTCCCTGATGATGTTATTGATGTAATTACAGAATGTCAACACAGAACTGTTATTTTGTTTTTTTTAAGAGGTGTACCTGCTGAAGCTGAATTTTATAAATGGGAAAAACTGAACTGGGAAAGTCGGGGATGGGAAATAGAAGCCTTAAGAGGTCTTGGAAAAGGGTACATCTCTTGTATGTTTAAGTCAGGTGACCATGCTCAAGCAGTTCTGCAGTATGGCACCTGGGTTATATGTGGAACAAATATGTTATTTACAAGCCTGGAACTTTCAATTCCACCCTGAAGGGCCATCTCGGTCGCACTATCCCATGTGGGTTGAGCTTCCTTATCTTAACCTAGCTTTTAGACCCTTCTTGAAGGACATTGTTGCTCAATTGGGAAGAGTAATCTGGTGCAAACACAGTTCTGACAAATTTTCAAGCCTAAGGGTTCATCCTAGGGCTTGTGTGGAAGTAGACTTAAACAAACCTCTACCAGAAAACTTTAAATTGACAGGCCCTGGGTTCGAACTGTTTCAGCCAATTGTGTACTTAAATAAGCCAAACGCATGTTTTTATTGCCGAAAGGAAGGTCATCTGATTCGTGAGTGCCCTATAAGAAAGAACAAATTTGTTCAGCCATCATTGGGTTCTACTCCGTCAAGTGATCATTTGTCCTCTCCTAGTCATTCGCCTTTTGTCTCACAACCCCCTCCTCGTCCATCATCTGTCTCTAAATCCACTTTAGCCTCCAATGTTGGTAGTCCGTCTACTGAGCAACTTGAGTCAACTCCATCCTTCAAAGATGCTCTTATGTCGGATAGTTGGAGAATGGTTAGGAAGAGGAAAGAACCACCCTCCTCAATCCCTCACTCTTCTTCTCATGATCATCCCCGTTCAACCTCCTCTTCTCCTAATGCCACTGCTCAAGATCATACCACATCTCCACGACATTCTTCTCCTCCACCTCGCCCTTATGATACCATCTTTTCTTCCCCCCATCCTCGTCATCGTTCCCGTTCTCCTTCCTCCACTACCCATGACTGTGAGCCGAAGAATTCAGATTTGAATCTTGATAATAAGTTCAGTGTGCTGACTCAGGAAGATGACTCTTCCATTCCTCATGAATTATAAGATCCTCTCTTGGAACGTGAGAGGGATTTCCCTCCCTCCTCGCAAATATAAAGTTAAAGAAGCTGTAATGAAATGGAGACCAGATGTTTTTTTCCTTCAAGAAGTAAAAATTGGGGGAATAAAACTTGCAACTGCTTTAAGTAAGGTTTGGGGTGACGCTAAGTTTTTATTTACTTCTCACACTGATGGTAAAGGTGGGGCTGTTCTTGGTATTGCACCATGGATTGCCAAGCATATTATTGATAAAGGTGAAGACCCCTCCCATAGCTGCGTTTGGGTCCTTACTTTTATCAATTCGCAGCTCATTGGATTTTGTTCTATTTATGCCCCTAATTCTTCTAAAGACCGTATTATGTTATGGAACTGGTTAGCAAATAAATTACCCATTGCTGAGTGGATAATTGGGGGTGACTTTAATATGGTTGAGCATCCTTATGATCGCAGCTGGTCCAAAGATTTTACTCTCAGTAAAGAAGAATTTGATAGCTGGTTGTTTTGTCGAAATTCCTTGGGGGTGGTTGATCCTATCCATGATAAACTTTCTGGCCATTCTCACAACTGGTATACTTGGTCCAATTGCAGATTGGGAAGTGCTAGGAAGCTTAGTAGGCTGGATAGGTTTTACATATCCCCCTCTTTGCCTCTCATTCATGACCCTTCTGGGCTGTTTGTTCAAGTGGACTTTTCCACCACCCTTTCTGACCATTACCCCATCATTTGCAATTTAGGTGTGTCCCATAATTCAAAAATTAACAGCTCTCTTCCTTTCAAACTTAATGTATCTCACCTAAAGAATCCTTCCTGTCTAGCTGCTCTTGAAGGACTTTGGAACTCTATCCCCAAGCCTGATGAAGGGGAGTCTTGGATTGCTTGGTGGTGTGCTGCTATTAATAAATGTACCAGTTTTCTGTGTTCATTTGGAAAACAAATGGCTCGACAACGCAAGAGGAAAGAGTTATCTCTCCAAGGAAAACTTGTGCATGACAGAAAATTGCTCAATGTTGATCCTAACAATATCAGAATCCAAACCTCCATTGTTGCAATTGAGACTCAGCTTCGTAAAATTGATTGTTATAAAGCCCAAGGGGCCAAGATTAGATCCAGATTACATTGGATAAAGGAGGGAAACAAAGGCACCAAATATTTTTTTAATTATCTCAATTATAAACACAAAAAAGAAAAAATTGGTGCTATAAAAGATGAATTCAATATCTTACATTCTAGCCCTATTGAAATCTGTCATGTTTTCAAACGATTTTATGAAAACCTCTTTAAAGATGATCAATGGGAGGATATCCAACACATCCTTGAGGATATTGTTAAACCTCATATTCCTACCAGGATTGACATAGAGTCCAGCCGGTATCTTGATAGACTTTTATCGTTGGAAGAGTTGGAAAATGCCCTTTTCTCAATGGCCCCTCATAAAAGCCCGGGCAGCGATGGGCTTCCTATGGAATTCTATCAAGCTATGTGGCCGCACATAAAGACAGATTTTTACTGTTTATACTTAGAGGCCCTTAACAAAGGCTCCTTAGGTCCGATAATTAATGGAGGCATTATTAAACTCCTTCCTAAAGGAAAAATGGAAGACTCTGTCTCTGGCTGGCGCCCCATCACCTTACTAAATACCTCATATAAAATAATTGCAAAAGCTTTGGCTCTCCGCATAAAGCCTGTGGTGCAACAGATTGTTCGGACAGAGCAAACTGGTTTTATTGCTGGTAGATATATTCTTGACAATCTTATGTTGGCATGGGAAACTTGTGAATGGGCACAACAAACAGGGCAAAATGTTGTTCTAATTAAGCTGGATTTTGATAAAGCCTATGACAGAATCCGCTGGAGCTTTATTCTTAAAATGCTTCAATGGTTGGGTTTCGGGCCTAAAATCCGTTCTCACATTCAAATGTTGTTCCAAGATGCTAATGCTCGTATCATCATCAATAACATGATGTCTGATCCATTTGTTTTACAACGATCAATTCGTCAAGGGTGTCCTCTAGCTCCTTATTTATATGCTCTTACAGCTGATGCTTTGGGGTACCTCCTTCAACATGCTATTAATCAGCAACTCATTGCAGGAGTTTCCATTCCTAATAATGTTGTTATTAACTCTCATTATGCTGATGACAGCTTAATTTTCTTACGAAACTCTGAAAAAGATATTTCTAATCTAATGGATATTTTGGAGCTTTATTGTGAAGTTTCGGGTTCTAAATTGGCTCATACCAAAACTGAATTCTTATTGGTGCAAGTTGGGGCTGTTCCCCAATGGATTCCCAAAGAATGGAAACATATTAAACATGGAGAAATTATGAGGTACCTTGGAATTCCTTTCGGTATTGGGGTCTCTCTTTGTGACATGTGGAATTGGTTTCTCAATAGACTCAAGCAGAAACTCTTTATCTGGGGGTATAAATTCCTTTCCTTGGCTGGTAAAATCCAAGTTGTTAATAGAATTTTCCTTGCTACGCATGTTTATTATTCTTCGTGTTGGATGCCTTCTAAAAAAGGGTATGAGGACCTCGTGAAAATCATTCGCAGATTTCTATGGGCCAAGTGGGATGGTAGTCCAGGTTATATATCCACATCATGGTCTCATTGCATCCAACCGAAACATAAAGGAGGTTTAGGTCTCATAGATCCAAGGACTCAGGGGATCTGTTTGGCTGCGAAATGGATTATTAGAGCTGTTAAAGGGGACGAACCATGGAAGGTCCTCATTCGACATCGGATTAATAATGCTTCAGTTAAAGGCAAATGGCAACAAGTGGGCTGGCTTGATAAAGTTCTTCATGCTTCCTTTTTTAACATCAAGGCTTCTTTCCCTCTTCAATCCATCTGGAAGGCTTGGCAATATGTATTTCACTTCTTAAAGTGGAGAGGAGGTGAATCCCTTCAACTTGGTTTCAGCTTTTCTACCTCCTCTATCTGGTGGAACAAACATATCCTCTATCATGGCCAACCCCTTGCATTAAGCTTCCCAAAGCATTCCTATTCTTTGTTCAAAAAAGGGGTTTGTAATGTTGGCAATTTGTGGAATTTTCAATCAATGTGTTGGTCTTCCTGGTATGTGGTTAAAAATCTGTTTGGTTTGAATAACAAATATGAAGCATTCATGATCTTTGTGCAATCTTTAGTGTCAGAGGAGCTATCTATGAAGTTGTGTACTCCAATCCATTGCAACTTTTTTAAGGATTGGACATGGATGTCTTCATATCCCTTTTTGTCTTTCCCTTTAAAAAAAATTTACTTGAAGCTGCTTCCTGATTTTCCCTTGAAGTCACGCTTAAATGCTAAATGGAAGTGCAGGTTCAGTGAGAGGTTTTGGTTAAAATTATCTGCTCAAATTTGGAAATCTAAAGTTAATTCTGATGCTCAGTTACTTGCCTGGAAGATACTACATTTTAAACTGCCTATTGAGGATAGGCTAAAGTGTATTATGATCTAGCCACTTAACTGTCCTTTTTGTCACAATCATGAAAACATGAAGCATATTTTTTGGAACTGTTGGTTGGTTAAAAAGCTATGGAACTCTGTGTTCAATGATTTTTCTGCTATCTTCACTCATAAATTAAGCTGGAAAGAAGCTCTTCTTGGTGCTGGTTTGTATGATAATCGAATTGTTGATGGCGTGAGACATATAATTTTGTTACATATATGGAGAAATAGATGCAAAGCTGTGTTTACTATCAATCACTATCATCAGGAAGTTATGTTTTTAAGGCTTTACTCTGATATATTGTTATGTCTTGCTGCCTTGTTTCCTCTTCTTCAGAAGGACGTTTTGAAGAATCCTACGTTGAGTTTCCAGATTCGGCAAATCAAGCTACAGGTTGAACAGTTAGTGAGCAAGAAAAAACTTTGTATTAGCCAAGGCTTAAGTGCCATTTTACAAGCTGTATAGTGCTGTCATGTTTTTGTATGTCCTCTTGTTCTGCTGCAGCTGTTTCTATTGCTGCTCTTACAGCTCATTGTCTTGTATTGTTGTTTCTCTTCGTCTCTTGCTGCTATTGTATCCTTGTTCTTGAGAGCTGCTCGTATTGCTCTTTGTTGGTTGTTCTCTATTCTCTTGCAGTTTTTTAAACCAGCTGCTTTATATTTGTAATTGCATTCCCTCAATATAAAAAAGTCTTCTAAGGGTAGACTAAATGAAAATACCGACCAATCATACCTACTACATTCGAATTTAGCTCTTGTCCACAAGACCCATTGAATTCCAAGGAAATGCGAACGCTATTTTTCCTATAGTAAACGATAAAAAGAACGCTATGCATATTTTATTTGTTTGGTTTGGAAAATTTAGACAGCACATTAATCGCTAAACAAATAAATTAAGTTTCCCGATACAACCCCACCTACCACACCGGTAAGAAAATGTGAATGCTATTTCTACAATGCGGTGGAAACACTCATACTTAGAGAGAGTTGCACCGACCCCGGCGACTTAAAAATTATCACAGGCACTGCAGATTCCCTTCTACAAAATTTTGGGCCTCAAATAATTACGAGTCTCAAAGGTAAGCTCTGGGCCATTTTTGTGTTGTTTGTATCGTCTTTGTTAAAAGAAATACACACATCCATATGCAAACATATTCAGCATTTTATAAATCTTCTTTCTAAAGGGATTTTGTGTGATCAATGCCCTGTTTTTCCATTAATTTCCTATTAACACCTGACCTTCCTAAATCTTTTTGCAGCAATGGAAATTACAGTTTACAGAAGATAACTGCACAAAAACAGTTACCTGCTTTGGCTAAAACTCATGCCATGTCACTGGGTGGAATCTGGTGAATCTAAAGAAAACTCAGAAACATCGTTTTAGTTCGCCCTAAAATTCGTACGGAAAAAGGCTTAGGGTTTTCTCTGTTTCTTCTGCAAGTCTCTGTCCTGCTAGAGTTTACAGTAAGCGGATGTTTACATTGTGCGCCTGCGGTTCCAAGACTATGTGACCACTGAGGAGTTCGTTGACCACTCACGCGTTGCCGTCGCAGACGTGGGGATGTGGCGGGTGCTCACTGTTGCAGATTCCAGAAGCAGAGAAGAGTGACTTGAGTTCGGCGCTCGGTGTTGCAGAGTCCACAAGCAGAGAAGAGTGAGAAATGCAAGCAGCAGGCGATGAGGCTGGACGGTGCAGGAGGCGGCTGCGGGAGGCAGAGGTAGGCACCGTCTCCATCGCTATTTTAGGTTTGGTTTCTAAATATATTTATTTAACGATTTATCACGGATTTTTGGATTTTATAGTAAAATTTATATACAGCCAAATTGAGAAATATGTGATAAAGTTGTTATTGTGAATTGTGTAAATTTAATATTTTTAATATATTTTTATTTGTGCGTCTGTATTTAACATTTGTTTTAGTGTTTTTTAACATCAATGATTCGTATTATGATCCATGATTCGTCGTTAAAGAAAAAATTATTATTTTAAAAATACGTTATTTTTGTTATTATTTATCATGAATCTTATGAAGTCCCCCCCCTAAAAAGGCCAGGATTTGCAGTGGACATGTGGACTGCAAGATGAGTTCTTTGGAAAGACCTGTTCAATACAACATAGATCCTAATAAGTTCTGGTTTTGATCAATGTGAATTTGTGTTTCACAGCATCTCTCTTTTTCAGGTTATAATAATTCACCCAACAGTTTTATATTAGTAATAATAGATTTTTACAATTTTAAGTATTTCTGGATTAGATTGTGTGTATTTTTTGCATCAATATTTGGGATCACACTCTGAGATCCATCTGTAATTTATTCTTTATGTTCACTTCTATTCTGAAACACTGATAAAAAATACACACAATTTAATCCATAAACAGTTTTATATTATTCAGACTATCTTTATCATAATACACTAGTTTACATAAAAGTCAACCCTAAACATAATACACTGTTTTTGAGAAATATTATATTAGGCATCCAGCTGTGTTCCACTTCTTTATTGAAGTAAATCCACTGTGTAATGACCAAGTCGTAGAGCCTACAGGGGAGGGGAGACCAATAAGGTCCAAGATTTGACGATCCGTATTGCCTTTCAAGCAAAATTTTAACGATTATTTAAGTTTTTTTCTTAAATATTTAAAAATACTTTTATTATAAATAAAATAAAATATTTTCGAATAATTTTATTTAAGTTTTCAATTTTATCCAAAATATCCTTGGTTAGAAACAGTCTTCCTGATATTTTGATTGTATTTTACGGCAAAATTGCCTAAATACGGCCATACCGAGCCAGTGGCAACACGGCCACTTCAGTTGCTGTAACTGTCACATCAATATTACAATCATCTGACTTGGACAGCGACATCAGCTGTAACAATGAAAAAGACATATGATTAAACGTGCCACCAGCGTGGGACTACCCACTTTTTATAATTTAATAACAAGGGAGGCTGCCCATTCCTATAACATCATGTATCAGCAACCGTCCCCCATAAGTGGGACCCCTCAGTTGATTATTTATAGATATTTTAATTAATTTATTATATTTTTTTATTGGATAATAACTGTGAATATTAACATTAGTGTGATGTAAGCTATGGAATCATTTGACTATTTTATTTT
>VDFB02004609.1:0-44301 GCA_007258455.2 Sequoia sempervirens | reverse complement strand
AGAAACAAATAAATTTAAAACGAGGAGAAGACATATACAAATGAATAAATTGGGTAAATGGAAACAGAGGAACCAAATGGGGATACGGAATTGAGAGCACTAACCAATATTATTATTAGTGGAGAGGCGTCTACAGTGGCATCCAACAATCTGTGTAAATTTTTTGAAGCTGCATTTAAAATGACAGAAGATGAAAGTCATGTGCAACTACAGTGAAACAAAAAAAATCAAATAAAAGAGATTTTGATGAAACAAAAAAATCAAATATCATTGTGAAGCTCCAGTCCTCTCATTAAACCTGGAAACATACCAATGAAGAATATGAGAAGAAAATAACTATTATAAGAATCCTTATGATTTTAGGGTTCACTTTGTTGTCTTATGATCTAAGGGTGGAGATTCAATCTCATCTAATAGATGGGATTGAATGCTTAACAACTCACTTTTTGTTTAAATTAGAAAAGGTTTTTTCAATAAATAGGAAACATGAGTTGTAATTTAAACTAAATTAATGAAGACTTTTTCAATAAATGAGAACTTGAGTTGTAATTTAATATTTAAGGAAACTTTTACAACTTGATATCACCATCATATTTTAATCAGTAGTAATTTAAAATCTTGCTAAATGGAAAAGAGAGAGTTGTTTTAAATTTTTTTTAGTGTAATTAAAAAAATTATTTATGGGTTAATTTTTAGAAAAATCATAAATTGTGGAATAGACTATTTTATAATTATTTTATTCAATTGATGAAACTTAATACATAAAATTATGATGAATGGTTTGAATATTGGATAAATATTGTTAAAAATAATATTGAGTATTTAAAATGGGTTTTGACAAATTATTTCACCTTGATTAAATACCTCTTAGACAAAAAAAGATTCTCAATTTAAATAAGTGATTGTTATTGCCAATTAATAATAATAATAAATCAAGAGCTTCATTAAAATTATTCATAATAATAAATTGACATAAGTGATAAATTTTTAACTAAGAGTTATAAAGGGGATTTAAATTCAAGACCAAACGAGGATATTTAATAAAGTGGCCTTAAGATTTATAACTAATTTAAGTAAGGTCTAATGGACTAAATTTGATTCCTTAGTTGTGCATACACTTAAAAGGTCTACTTAAGCATTTGAACTTTATGAAATCAATTATTTAATTAAATGGAAATGGGTTAAACATTATCAAATTAATCAGAATTAACCCCGAATGGTATAAAAATAAAAGCAAAAAGTGAAAATTATCACACTTATTAAGTAAATCAATTTTCTAAATGGGGTTGAGAAAGATGTCATTTTCAGGTGAAATAAATGTAATATCAAAATACTTAAGTCAATATCCTAAAATAGTTGGTAAACATGTAAGGGTGGTCTAGTGGTATTTTATCAAATGGAAGGCGTCAAAATGAAACAAAGTCCATTTAAAATTAAGTTCGTGAGGAGGAATGTGTTAACTCACCTCGAGATATGCATCAATTATATCTTATATATATATATATAGTTGAAGACATAGTTGAACTTAAAGATTTATTCTTTAATGACTCTAATGTGTAAGATGATCCTAGGCTATTATTATTTAAACAAGGGAAATGAAGAATCTTGAAACCAATCATATAGGGTTAGTTCTCATATTATGGGGCTTATTAGCTAATGGTAAACCTAATAAAATCTAGATAATTTTCATGATGTAGCCTTGCCCTAAAAAATGGGATGAGGTATTTATATGCTTAATATTGTAAATTAGTACCACTTGAATAATGACATTATTGATAACAATATATCTTCGTGACATTTGTAAGAGTGTAAATTCATCTACCCAATACAACATGAATAAGGGACTCAATCAATAAGAACTAGCAACTAATTAAGCTATGTATTGTTATTCAAACAATGTAATCATGTTAGATAATGTTAGACTTTAGTCATTGTGTTGTGCAATGGTGGCTTGTCGGGAGAACATTAAGTTGTAAACTTATGTTTAAAAAAGAAAAGAAAAGTGGTGACATTTGTGTTAGATCCACATTAAAATGTGGGCATGAAAACTATACTATGACAAGAGAACATTATGATTGCTATCTAGTGACTCTCAAAGGAGGTATTCCCCTTGATCCATATCAATGGCTCTAATCTAGCACTTGTATAAACAAATAATATCTAGGGAACTATACAAATCTATAGGGTTAGATATTTACTATATGTTTAATGAATGAAATCAATTTAATTTTGGATTTGGCACTTGCAAGAAAGCTTCCTCAAGAGTCCATAGAAATGCAATTGTTTTCTCGCTACATATGATTTTGCTAAAATCTCATATTTATGAAAAGATTCTTAGAGCGATGTATGTTATTTAAGTTATCTTTTGTTGTAGCTTCTTGTTTTTAAATATTAAATATAAAAATTCCTGCATAGTTTATGAGGATAGTGAGATAAGTTACCCTAAAAAGTGTAAATTTCAATTTTAGATGTAACATGCAATTAATTATGGTCCCTTGAATTAACCCTTTTGATCTATGGTTGACATCGTTTCTTTTTAGAAATATATATATGTATAAAGTTTTTTAGTCTCTATAGGTATAATTTTGTTGTCTTTGTAATTATATTGTTTTGTTGTTTGTTCTTGTAAAAATAGTTGAGTAATCATTGATCTTGTAACTTTTGTTTTCATATCTTATCCTAGAAAGTGTCCCAAGTTTGTTTTTTAAATGTGTTTGTATTGTATGCTTATCTCCTTAGACAAAAGTGGATTACCTTTGTGTATTTAAATATCTATTGATCATAGATGCTAGTTAATGCTATTCTATACAAAGAAATATACTTATTTTCGATTTGAAGAAAATGCCCCATAGCAATTCAAATTTACTTCTTTTCAATTAAAAAAGGTTGCCAACTATATAAATTTATTTGATAAAAATACATATTTAATATTTATGTTTATACTTAGATTATATTAATTAATTTCTATATAATATCAAAATAATATATTTTACTTTGAATAATTATCAAATTAAATATAAATTTCTATGAATACTCAAAAATTATTAAATATTTTTTTATTAATGTACTTTCATTTAAAAAATATAATCATTATAATATCAACCTTACAAATACAACATTTAAATTTATTTTATTATCCACAATGTAATAATTTGCTAAATCATATATCAAATTATGATTTGTTAAGGGGGTAAAAAAGGAAATTTCCCAAACCGTATGGTTGAAGATTCCTTAGCCTTATATGTTTTTTTTGGGTTTTTTCATCCTTGATTAAAACATCCCCAAATTAAGAAAATCCCAACTTTCCTTTTCTTTTTCTTCGTACATGGCAAAATCTTGAAGAGAACAAAAGAAAGTCAAAAATATTATGTTTTATTCCATAGTAGATGGGGTTTCATTGCATCTAAGAAAGATAATGATTCTCCCATATGAAAATTTAGCACCACGTTTTCCATAAAAGACTAATTTTGTGAGTCCGTGGTACCGGGATTTATATAGAAATGACAAATGTAGATTACAATATCGTACCCTTACACAACTACCTTCATAAAACACATTTATTTGACTAAATGTCAATATTTTTAAGTAATACCAATTTTATTTTATTTTTGAAAATAGGCAAAACCAAAATCAATTATAAAAGAATCTAGATGAGAAGAGGTTCATATAGAGGGAGCCTCACAAGGTGGGTATTGAGGGATCTAGAAGAGGATAAGGGAGGCATACAAAAATGAATAGGGCGAATATAAATAAGGAGAACATTTTGTCGTTGATATTGTAAGTTTTTACATGTATGTTTAAAGTTGAAGAGGTTGTTCGATATTCAAAGTTTTAATGGAAATTTTTATTCTATTAGAAAAAATGTTGAAGAGGTTATTGGATATTGGATACATTGTAATAAAGAATTTGATCTCAACCAAAATTTTTTTTTTTGAAAAGATTATTATGTCTCGAAGGTTCCTAATAGGGCACTTGATCTCAATACCCTACTTAAAAGTTGATCATTCAACTTTCTAAATATTATAGTGTTTAAAGATGGTTCATGAAAAATTATTTGAAAGACAAAAAATTAGTATCTAATGCTATGATTAAGTGTAAATCAATCTTGAATGGTTAGAATTTATTTGAAGGTCGAGACCATGGATGGTGTTTTTGGCTCTGTGTGTCGAGCTAGGGCAAGCGTGCCCTAGCTCGCCTCTCTGATTGCTGTTGGCTGCGCGTTGGTGGGGGAGTCTGCAGTCGTTGTGGGCTCTCTGGTTGCTGTTTCTTCCTTGCTGCGAACCCTTTTTCCTTCCGCTGTCTCTTGTGCGTGGCTGTCATTCTGGGGCTTCCTGAGCTGCGGCCTGTGAAAGCTTTTTCCTGGCTTGTGTTGGGTGTCCTTGGAAGGCTTTTGATTGTGTTTTGGCTGTTTGATGCGCGCAATTGGGGTATGTCAAGTTGCAGTGTGTAGTGCAGTGGTGATTGAGGGTTTGGTGTTGAAGGCCGAGGTTGTGGGTGTCGTGCGTGGGTGTGTTTTGGGCCCTCTTTCTTTGGTGTGTGGTGTGGTGTGGTTTTGTTTCCTGGGGGGAGGTTTTTTGTTTTTGTGGTCTTTGAGGACGTGCAAGTCCTTGCATGTTTGTTTGGGGCCTGTTCTTCATCAATGGCACTTGGGGAATAGTCTGGGGCCAGTCCCAAGATGGATTTTCATTCCGCACTCGGCTCGAAACCCTCTCGGCAGGATCCAAATATTTTTGATAATAACCTTTTCTCGATGGAACCGGAGAAGCTTGAGACGGGCTCATTAGGAGGACTTCAGATTTTGAAGATTAATGGGTGCCTAGAAAGGTGTAAAGAGAGGCCGAATGTTGTCATTCCAAAGGAGATGTTGGCAGAAGATATTGATTATTACTCAAGGCATTCTTTGTTTTGCAAGTTCTTGGGATTGAAAATTTCACTGCAATTTTTGGATGCCTGGGCACAAAGGACGTGGATGCCAGAGGGGGAGATGGAGATCAGACTCTTGGCGAATAACTATTTCATGGTTACTTTTGATTGCATGGCTGATCAGAACAGGGTTTTTGAGGGGGGACCCTACTTTTACAACCAAGTGGGGTTGTTCATTAAGCCATGGCATGCGGGCTTCAACCCAGCGGAGGAGCTCCCTAGTCAGGTTCCTGTTTGGGTTCGTCTTTCGAGGCTCCCGATGGAATGTTGGCGCGAGGATGTTTTGTTCTTACTGGCCTCCAGGTTGGGGAAACCTATTGGCTCGTCGCAACAGACGCAATTCAGGAAGGTAATGACTTATGCCCGTTTTTGTGTGGAAATTGATTTAAATAAACCATTACCAGACTCTCTAGAGGTGTGTGCTGGAGAGTATTCATGGGTGCAGCAGCTTGACTATGAAACTTTACCTTTTCGCTGTCGTCTTTGCCATGAGTATGGCCATCTCCAACGCAGATGTCCAAAGACCAAGCCTTTGGAGGCTCAATCAACTCAACCTCCTCGTCAACCACCTAGGGGGAACAAGGGCAAGGACCCTATTCCAGGTGGTGGAGCTGGGGATGATGGTTTCATTCCAGTCAGAGCTCGGAATAGAAATAAGGGACAAAAAATGAATCCAAGGGAAAGGCAAGATGATGATTCTTTTAACAAGTTTGAGATATTGGATGAACTTAGTCATCAAGAAGTGAATCCAGGAATACTAGATTTGGGTCAAGGGACTTTGGACATTGAACAGCATGGGCCACCTGTGGAGGCAGTACAGATTGTCCAGCAGGAGATGAGTATGGGAGTGTTGGGATCAGAGCAGGATGGGCAAGGTCTGGGGCAGGTCAGGCTCAATTTAGAGGTGGCTATTGTTTCACAATCTGATGGGGTGAGAAACCTGGTTTCTGACCAACAGATAGTGACTCAGGAAGAGTCAAATTGCATTGTTGAATCAGGGAAGGGAAGTGAGGCTCAGGTTCACCCCTTGCAGAAAGCGAGCTCGGAGGTGAGTAAGATCAATAAGTTGTCTCCTCATTTGGGTATTTTGCAAAAAGAGCTGAAGAAAGGGGGGGCGGAGAAAGGTTCCAAGTTGGGGAGGAAGAAAGATGTGGAAAAGATTAAATTGATTGGGGAGACTTTGGTGGAGTCGGGGTCAGTTAAGACTTTGGATTCGCATTTCTCGGGTCCTTTGAAATGATAGTCCTTTCATGGAATGTAAGGGGCTTGAACAGTGGCCCTAGACAAAAAGCTGTTCGGGAGTTGGTTAGGTGTCACTCTCCTGATGTCCTTTTCTTGTAGGAGACTAAACTTTCTGTTGAGTATATGATGGATTTAGCACCCAAACTTTGGAGAAATGGGGAGTGCCAGTGCATTGGAGCTCTTGGGTCTTCTGGGGGGGTGGCTTGCTTTTGGAACCCACGAAAGATCTGCCCCCATTGGTGGGTGTCCTCTAGGTCCTCCCTCTCCATGATGGCTTCTTGTTTTATGTCAAGAGAAAGTGTTCTCTTATCCAATGTGTATGCGCCTGTGGATTTGCAGGGCAAGCAAGGCATGTGGTCTTTCATTCAATCTGTTCGTAGCATGGCTCCTTACCACCCTTGGATTATAGGGTGTGATTTTAATGCTATTACCGAGCTAGCAGAGAAGAGAGGTGGTATTGCTAGGTTGGAGGCCTCCGCGTTACTACTCCAGGACAACATTTCTGCTTTGAATTTGGTTGATGTCAAACCGAGCAATGGTCTTTTTACCTGGAATAATAGGCAGGTGGGTGTCAATTGCATTGCTGAATGCCTGGATCGGTTCATGGTCTCCTGCTTTTGGGTTGGTGGGTTGTGGTCTACTAGCTCAGAGATATTGGACTGGAGGGGTTCAGACCATTGGCCTATTAAGCTTTCTATTCTTTCTACTATCTTACCCAAGACTTCTTCCTTCAAATTCCAGTTGATGTGGCTGCGGGATCCTGACCTTCATGGCTATGTGGCTCAATGGTGGCAAGATGGCAAACCCTCTTTTGGTACGGCTATGTATGTTTTTGCTAAGATTCTTCAGTTTGTTAAGTATCAGCTTAAGCATTGGAACCGTCAATGCTTCGGTAATATTTTCAGTGCTAAGTTGGCAGCTCAGGCGGATTTGGATGGTATCACTAGGTTGATTAGGGAAAATGGGGCTACAGAGAATCTTATGAAGGAGGAATCAAGGGCCTTGAAAGCGTTGGAAGAGTGGGAGGTGCGAGAGGAGATCTTTTGGAAGCAGAAGGCTCGAATTGATTGGCTCCAAGAGGGAGACAAAAATTCAGCTTTCTTCTTCAATTCTGTTAAGGCTAGGCATCATGGTAACTCTATTCCTGTCTTAGTCAATGATAGAGGGGAGACTCTTTCCTCATTCCGGGATATCTCGAGGGAAGCTATCCAGTATTTTACTTCTTTGTTCAGTGAGGATGTGCAGGTTAGTTTAATGGAGGAAGCTCAGGTCCTATCTTGTATTCCTTCTTTGGTGTCTCAGGATATGAAGGATCAACTCATGGGAGAAATCACCCTTGAGGAACTGGAAGAGACAGTGTTTCAGATGAAGAAGGGGAAGGCTCCAGGCCCGGATGGTTTCCCGATTGAATTCTTTCAAGAATTTTGGGAGATCATCAAGATGGATTTGTTGGCAGTTGTCTAGGAATCTCAAAAGAACAAGCAGATGTTAAAGGCGTTGAACTCCACTTTTCTTGCTCTTATTCCCAAGGAAGAAGGGGCAGATAGTTTAAGTTGGTTTCGTCCTATTTCATTGTGCAATGTGGTATATAAGATTATCTCCAAGCTAATTGCTAATAGGCTAAAAAAGTGGCTGCCAAGGCTCATTGCTGAGGAGCAGAGTGGTTTTGTGGAGGGCAGGCAGATTCTGGATGGTATTGTCATAGTGGCAGAGTCCATTCATTCTATGGCTAATTCAAGAAATAAGGCGATGTTTATCAAGCTTGATATGGCCAAGGCATATGATAGGGTCCGATGGGCTTTCCTTCAAAAGGTTTTGGGTGCTCTGGGCTTCAGTGAGGACTGGATTCAATGGGTCATGAGTTGTATCAAGTCAGTTTCTTTCTCCGTCTTAATTAATGGGGAGCACACTGAGCTTTTCGGTGCCTCCCAGGGGTTGCAGTAGGGTGACCCTCTCTCTCCTTACCTATTCCTCCTTTTGGTTGAAGGTTTGGGGTGCCTCTTGCGGAGACATGTGGAGGTGGGCCTAATCCAGGGGTGGTGTTGGGGGGGCGATTTACCCCCGCAAACCCATTTGCAGTTTGTTGATGATACAACTTTGATGGGGATGGCTACTATCCGGGAAGCCATGGGTTTTCGTAAGGTTCTGGATATCTATCTTAGAGCTTCAGGTCAACAAATTAATGAGGACAAGTCTTCCATCTTCTTCTTCAACACGCCAAATTCTATTCAGAGGAGAATTGCTCAGATTCTTCAGTTTCTGATTGGGACCCTCCCAGTGACTTATCTTGGTATTCCTATTGATGTGGGCAGGTTATCTAGGGATTCTTGGATATCTATCTTGGATAAATTTTGGGCTAAAGTGACCCACTGGACCACTCACTGGCTTTCCTTCGCGGGTAGGGTTCAACTACTTAAGTCAATTGTTCAAGCTCTCCCTATTTATCGATGTATGCTCCAGGTGGCCCCTTTGGGCTTTGTTAAGGAAATGGACTCATTAGCAAGACAATTCTTATGGGCTGGCAGTTAGTCCTCTTTGAAATGGAGCCTTGTTAAGTGGGACATTGTGTGTTGGCCTAAGCAGTATGGCGGTTTGGGGCTAAGGCATTCCTCACTGGCTGGTACTGCTCTAGCTGCGAAACTTTATTGGCGATGGTGTACAGAGCAGGATAGGATATGGGCCAAGATCCTCTCACTTAAGTATCTCAAGGAGATGCCTCGGGAAGATATCCCCCGGTACCCGTTGGTGGGGAAGGGGTCTGCCATTTGGGCTACTCTCAAGAAAGGAGTGGCGCTTGTCAAGGAAGGCTTATTTTGGATCTGTAAGCGTGGGATGGAGGTTCACTTTTGGGCTGACTCGTGGGACGGTTACCCCCCCATTATCTCTCAGTTCCCTAACTTGGCAACCCTGAGTCAGAGATTTGTTGATGTGGGCTGGTCAAGAGTGTGTGACTTTAAGATGTTTGATTGTCATGGGCAGCATGTGAGAGCCAGATGGAAGAAGCCTAATGAATGGCCGATGGTGGGAATGGAGGAAGAGTGTTTGTTGCTTCATAATATCCTTTCGGGTAGACAGTGTAGTTCCCTTCGAGAGAAGGATGTTCTTGCTTGGTCTCCCAATAAGAAGGGTCAGTATACTATGGCTTCGGGTTACCAGAGGTTGGTGGCTCAAAAGGTGGAAGGAATTGAAGTTCCTTGGTGGAAGTGGGCTTGGCATAAGTTTGCTTGGCCCAAGTGTAATTGTTTTGTTTGGACTTTGGCTTGGAACAGGTGTCTCACATGGGATAATATTCAAAAGTGTGGCTTCCAAGGACTCTCTAGGTGTGTTCTTTGTGGAAATGATGAGGAGAATGCTTCTCACTTATTTTTTAGATGTCCTTTTTCAGTGCAACTTTGGCATTTTTGGCGGGGGGTTTGGAACAACCCCTGTGTTCATGCTGCTTCCTTGGTGGAATTTTGGTCAAGTTTGGGGAGACCGCCCTCGTTGGCACCATTCTTACAGGATGTGTGGCATGTTGGGCCTATCTTCCTATTGTGGCAAGTGTGGTTGGAACAAAATAGGAGGATTTTTAGAGGAGAGTACTTGCAGATACAACAGGTTTGGTTTAGAATCCTCGGGATGATTCAGGAGACGTTGGAAGCAAAGGGTGAGGTGGTGTTGCCACTTGAAAAAAGGGATGCAGAGATGGTGGATAGGTTGGGATTCAAACAGATATCCCCTGCAGCGGCTTGTTGTAAGTGTGGTAGGCGGGTGCGGGAGCATGTTCAGCGGGAGGGGAATTGGAAGCCCCCTCCTATGGACACTCTGAAGATTAATATTGATGGATCTTCCAAGGGAAACCCTGGCCCTGCAGGAGTTGGTGGGATTGGTAGAGACTCTTCCGGCTCGGTGGTTTTTCTCTTTTCTATTCATAAGGGTTTTCAGACTATTAACCTTATGGAAGGTTTGGCGATTCTTTACGCTTTGGAACGGGCCTATGAGAGGGGTTGGCGTAGGGTTATTTGTGAAGCGGATTCTCAGGTTCTTGTTAACTTGCTCAATCATAAGAAAATGTCGGATGTTAGCTGGCAGCTGGCGATGGTGGTGCAACAGATTTGGCAAGTTGGGATTTTGATGGAAATGGTGTCTTTTGTCCATATTCCAAGGGAATGGAATAGGGCTGCAGATTGTTTGGCCAAATGGGCTTCTGTGCGTGGGGAAGGATGGCAGATTGAGGATTGGGCGCAGATCCCCCAAGAGCTTAATTTGGACCTTGAGAGAGTTCTTGCTGAAGACATGGTGGGTGCGGGCTGATTTTTTCTCTTGCTTTGCTGGTTCTTTTCGGGCTTCATCCCTGTTTGTTTTGTAATGCTTGATTCTGATATTCAATAAAGTTTTTACCCCTTTTATTAAAAAAAAAAGTGTAAATCAATCTTCAATGTGATTACTATACAAATAAAATTGTCTAATTTCTTTCAAACATACAACATTTACATTTAGATCTATGCTAAGTGTAGACATCTAAACTCTACTTTTGTATTTTAGCTAATTTCTCTCATTAATCCAATAATGGCTCTAGTGTTAACTACTTCATTAAGTTACCTTTCTCCCACCAACTAATTGAATAAATTCACCCTAACATTTGTTAATTAAATAAGTTATTTTATTTAATTAACTAGGCTAATGCCCCCCTCATTCTCCTCTTCATTTAAAAAAAATAAAAAATAGCCTTCACCGTAAAATCCAAAAATCCATATCATGTATTCTAATAAAATTTCTATTTTAGCCATCCAATTAATCAAATTAATCCTAACCATCCATACCAACTACCATCCATTTGAATAATAATTATAATCCACATCATCAAATCCTAAATCAAAATAATCTTCAATCTTAACAATCAATTTAATCAAACAAATCCTAGTCGTTCATCCCCAACTACCATCTACCCAAACTCAAATCAACTTTGAATCTTGACCATTCACTCAATCAAATCAATCTTAAACCTCCATTCACAAACTATCATCTTTTATTTCCACCTCCCTCCCAAATTTAAATTAAAAAATCTTCTCATTCAAACTTATCCATTCATTTCAAATGAATCTCAACCCTCCATTCCAACTCTATAAATCAACTACCATCCTCAACCATACCATGAAGAATACTCCATTGGATCAAGTGCATGCTATCATATTGAGGACTCCCAAGAGTAACTCAATGTCCAAGCACATCAAGAGTGCATCCAATCACCCAAGGTTGTTTACATTTTTGAATTTTTTTTCTTTCTTTCATGTTTATGTTTTGCATTCCTTATTTTCTTAATCAAAGGTAGTGGTAGGAATTGAAGTAGGATTCAATTTAATTTTTGATTCGTTTCTTTTTCCTCTAATTTTCTAATATTACACTAGAAGAATATTAAATCATGAGTTGGGAATTAGAAACATGATTATAAAATTAAAAAAAAAGGATGGGTTGTATCCCTGTTTTTGTAATTAAGTTTATAGAGGTTGGAAGAAGGTTTCAAGAGAAATTTGGGTTGTCATTCTAAACTCTATAAAATGTTAGATGATGGTTTTTTACTCTTGTGTGTTTGTGTCTAGCCTCTAGGTATGGATGTTTGAACTTTATGCATTGGTAACCTTGTCAAATACTAGTGTCTTTTTCTTTGATTTCTGTCTAAATTCTTGAGGTTTTTTTTTCTTAATTTAGAAATCCTTGTGATGTGTACAAAATCATGATGTTTATCTCTAGTATTGAGAAATTGATGGCTAAAGTCTAAAAGAGAGGAGAAATGGGTTTAATGTTATTAGGAGATTACCTTGGTTAGTCCCTTGTATTGCATATTTTATCCTCCACATGTAGAAATTAAATTAAGGATTATGTGATCTCTAAGTGATGGCTTGAGTGGTTTGTGTAAGCTTTTATAACTAGGGAAGAACCCTAGGAGGATTTCTAGTCTATGGTGGTGTGTGCAAGTGTAATGGATAAACATAGGAATATGAATATGTAATATGTGCCAAGGGTGTTGTGAAAGGAATATTTGGAAAGATATGTATGCAAAAGTGATGGAATAAATGGGGAATCGTAGAGATTGAGATTTAGAAGCAATGGGAGGAATACCGTAGTATAAGAGCTAAGGTAAAGGTGAGGGTGATGGGAGAGTGATAAAGCTAATAAATCCTAACAAAATGGATAATATAAAATATAAAGTGAAACTTTAGAAGATGGAGCAAATAATTATAAATTAGAACAAAGAATAATACCCAATGGAATCAAGAGTAGTGAATCCTTGAAATGAATGGAAAAAATATACATATAAAATAATCTTGGGTAACTATTTGTTAGAAAAACATAGTAAGGATGACTACATTTATAGCTTTACCACTAGTATGATCCAAGTTTTAAACTTTAATATGAGTGCCAATGGGCACAAGTGTTTGGACATAACTACCCATTGGAATTGGTGTTTGGACATTATAACCACCCATGAGAATTGATTTTTGGACACTCGCACCTATGGGTGTTGTTTATGGATACTAACCATAATGGGTGCTAGTGTCCTTCAATAGTGAAGTCTCTAGTTTCTAGGGTAAGGCTTTTGCCATAGTAGGCTAAGTCTAATACTACATGGAAGGTACATTAAAAATAGGTTCTAGACTAAATAAAAGAGTTAAATATAACCTAAACATTACTAAGGGGATGGACACAAAAATGTATGATGAAAAATATGAAGTGTGAAATTTTTGGTCTTATAGTATCTTAGTTAATAATAGTGCACTATTAGAGGATATAGATAGAGAAAGTGGAGGATGGTCTCAAGATGAGGCCTTTCATCAAGTACCAAACACATTGATGGAATCAAATCTTTCCTAACAATAGAAGATACCAAAACAACCAATAATAATAAAGGGATTGTGTAAGGTGTTAGAGGTGGAACTAATGTTGGCAGTTGAGGTAATAATCCACCACTCCCTCTTCCACACTATCATCCACACAATGAATACTATCCTTTATGATTGGTAATTTTACATAATGAAAAATAAAACTAGAATATGTTTGAAAAGAGTGTCCCCACGATTTTGAAGGATGTAATAGAAGAATGTATATTCATGGTGAAAGAATACAGTTTACTAACTTTGATTACACAAAAAAAATCATGCATGTCAAGTGACTCAATATAAATGTATGAATAAAATAAATTTCTACTTATTATAGATAATTTTAAATAAAATAATGAAAGTGGAAGTTAATAAACTCTTAATGAAATAAAAAAATAAGAAGAATAGTAAGACAATCAAATATTTGTTTGCATGTTATTCATATAAAAATGCCCTAAACATGTACTTGGATGGATTCATTTAAGGGATGATGAAGTTTATTAAGTTTATTAGATGAGAATAAAATGAACCATATGATTTAATGGGCCAATATAAAATCAAAGTAGAAGGATAGCATGTGAGAATTGTTTCTAATGATATTTCTCAAAGGTGTTTTTCCTCTTACTTTCTAAATTGTTTTTGATTAGATAATTAGGGAAGGGCCTTGATCCAATAAAACAACTTTAAACAAAGCAAAAATAACCCAGAGAAATAGGCTGGTAAAATAGCAACCAACCAAACAACAAAATAGTTAAACATTAACAACACTAGCTAACTATATAGGACCATAAATGGGAACGTATGCCAAAAGTAAGATTACCATCAAGGCACCTATGCCTCTTTTCATAATCAAAAGCATATATAAAAAATAATACAATAAGTAGGTCACATGCCATAAAGATACATCCATAGTTTGAACATCATCATTATAAGTCTTAATAAAATTATTTAAAATAGTACCCAACCAAACTAAAATCCAAAAAGCCATAGAACTAGACAACATCATTTTTTCACAGTAATAATCATCTCCTAGTTATCCCCAAGATCAAAGATAAACTCCTTCTAGTCGATCTCCCTTGCATTAGCAACATCTTTATCTTCCATTAGCTTCCCTTGCCTCTTGATATGTTTCCTAATCTTTGTTTTCCCCAAAATAGTGCCAACAACATGTTTCATAAGGCCATCTATGACCCTCATTAGAGCACAAATTGCACTTTCCACCTCTTCCATTTTAACCTACAAACTATTTATTTGATGAACATCAAATCACCATTAGTAACAATATTTATATCATCCATCGAGGTAATAGAGAAGTCCTTTTCATTCTCTTCATGATCGCCACAACACTAGCCTTAGTAAATTCATCACCTTCCACATAATCCTCCTCTTCCATCATATTGTCCTCCCCCTCCATGTCTTCCTCGTCCCCCTCTTGCTCACTATAATCCTCACTTTTAGTCCCTTCACTTTCATCATCATTCATCACTTCAAACTCCTCATTTAAAGAGAGTGCCACTTCCTCCCTATCAAGAGCAATTTTTTTCCCTTTATCCTTATCCCCTTCTCCACAGAAGCAGATTTTGCTAGGCGAGTAGACTTCCACCCACCATTATTAGAAGCACATAAACCCTCATCAATCACAACCTTTTTTTCTCCATAATTATCCTTAGTGATAGTAATGATGTTTTAATTTTTGGATATGTGCAGGATCATCATGGAAAAAACAGGCCCTTAAGTGGCAAAAAATTCAAAAAAATCAGAGTTAGGCAACTTGACATAAAAATTTGAATAAGTTATTTATATTATTTCAAAAATATGTAAGAATAGAATCTCTAGAAAATTGAATGTAGTTTCTAAACTACTAGGTTTATTTAAAAATAAATAAAATCTATTTGGTGACAATTTGAAATTTCAATGCAGTAGTACTTAAATTTTAAGGAAAAAATAAGAAGTAGGTGTCTGTCTGACCACCCTAACCACAATAAAATGATAATATTTTTTTATAATATTTTAGACATAAGTAGAGGACTCATGTCTAGATGTGATGCATATTTTTTTGTAATTTGTTTCCAAGTAAATAATTAATTATGAATTTTTTATTAATTTTTTTTAAAAATATAAAAACTCATATGTCTAACCACCTTAACTTGGTCAAAAATTTGTGAAATTCAATTTTTCTTTTTTTAATCCTATAGTATGCGAAGCATAGAATGCGATGCATGTTTTGGAATAAAAAAATGTGATACTGTTTGAAAGCTATAAACTTTTTTCAATTAGCCTATCAATTAACACTTTAGTCATAATTCAAATAGAAAATGAATAGTAATTATTTATTAAATTCAAAGTAAAGCATAATTTATATTGGTGGAAAGCTGAGAATCTCCTTTAAAAACCCTTTTCATTTCATCAATTTTGGGTAAAAAAAAGTCGTCAGCCACATACCCTACAAATACCCATCATATTGCCACTTTTTGGCCCATCATGATCCTGCACATACCCTTTTAAAGTTTTTTTGCACTATATTTTTGATTTTAGGAGGTTCCAACATTAAGGGGGAATGTTTCTTCTTTTCTGGGGTAGTCTTCAACAATTCCATTTTCATAGCAGGCAGAGTAGGTTTAGTCTTAGGGTTCTTATTTTTAGAGGAAACTTTTTTACTTCTGAAAGCATGGTCATTAACATAAGGTGAAGGATTGCAATCAATAGGCCCAATCCTAATAGTGGAATTTTGAGTTTTTTGACTATAAGGAGGGTTAGCATTGTTTAGAGGAGCAGAGGAGCATTCCTAGGAGGGATCTATCATGGCCTAACGCTGAAGGGTTTCCATGTGGATTATTCAAGAGAACATATTTATACAAAGCCATAATAAGGCCTTGATGCAATTGTGGGAACCCACATTTCTTAATGCTTTGTTGTAGGGAGGAGAAAATATAGAAAGGAATATTGATTTTCTCATTATGCCTAATATGATTAAGAATAGGGGAAATGATAAGCATGCACAGTCATATAGTGACCCTCAAGCATAAAATAATGAATTACGTAGAGGCTTACCATAGCATATGGTGGAGGGATGTTGAGATGAGCATACCCATTCTGGAATCTTTTGAGCTTCTCCCCTTTTTCAAAGAAACTATCAACAAATCTATGATATTATTTGGTGCTCTTGTTAACTATATTTATCCCCTCATTGTCCAACCCCGTAGCCATCACAATCAACTGAGGTGTGACCACAAAGTTAATAGTTCCAATAGACACTTGACCTCTCTGCCATGAGTTGATAAATTTAGAGGTCATAGTGTCATTGTATCCCCACATATTCTAGAAGAAGGATTCCAACCCAACTTTTACAAAAAACTCCCATAGCTCCACATTCTGCTTCAAACTACCATAGTTCATCAACTCCATTTCCTTTCAAGGACCACCCATTTTCATAAAATGCATGCTACTATTACCCTTCTTTCTCCCAAAACACTTATTCAAACATAGGCCTGACACCTTATCACTAGTATAGAGAGCTCTATAACTATAGAATAGCAGAGAAAATATGAAACTTTTATGAACTAAACACCAAAATAATAGTTGCCAAAGAATAATAAGGTGGAGAACAATCCAAAGAGTTTCTAAGTTATGATTGTTTAGAACATCTTTGGTAATAATTAAATCAATTGCCAAGCCCCTCCTTGATTAAATAGGTAGAAAGGACATAAAACACATGAGATATAATAGAAACATGAGAATAGCCCAATATATGACAATGTAAGGTGGAATTTTTAAACAAATAACCATCAATAATAATCACTTCATTAATTCCATCATCATATTAATAATATCAACATGATTAATCATCATCTACACAATACGATCCCCTTCTAATTTTCCTTTATTAAACACCATATTAATATCCATTCTAATATTTCCTTTAATCCATGAACCTCCCATTATCACTCTACATAAGATTAAATGATGAATCATATTTCTCCTTAATAATTATTTCTTTGATATGACACAACATAGAGGGAAATTCCCAATACACCTAGTTTTATGCTTTATTGCTTCGTTGGTAGTTGCGTCAGCAACACAATTCCCTTCCCTATATGAATGTTTGATGTAGGAGCATCTGGGTCCACAGGCGATCCAAAATTGTCTAAAAAAATTAATATTTTTTTCTTCAATTTTGATGTGTGTGTGGCTTTCTTGGCATCTCTCATCTTTTGGTATGCTTGGCACAATCAAGTTTGTAAGATTTCAGTTCTTGCCAAATTTCGGTTTCAACACTTATAGGGGAGTTTCACATAAACAATTGTTTTTGGAGATTCTTGAGGTTTGGTTTGAAATCCTCTAACAAGTGTGTTCTTGAAGTTATTTTTCCAAATGTGAAAAAATAATCATCACCAAATTCCTCACCGTTTGGGATATTTTAATGTCGAAAGTTTATGTTGGAAATTTTACAGGATATTTAATCTTTGGAGTTTTGTGATAGCTAGGGTGAAATAATTTTTTGGGGAGTTTCGTAGGATCATTCTAAGAATACTCGCCAATTTTCATGTGAATATGAGCTCCTTGATGAAAGATATATAAAAAATTAGTTTTGTATCTGTTACCTATTTTTCACTCTACGCTCAACAGGTAGAGCTGAATTAAGTTCAGCTCTTATAGGTACAGGATGTTTTCTAGATTTTGCTGATAAAGTGTTCGTTTAATCATCAATGATGTCATCTTACAAATGTATCATAAGTTTGTTGTGCAAGTGTTTAAAACAGAAAATTAAGAAAACTTGCATAATAGTACTTTTATTCATTTCGTGAAAATGCTGAATCTCGCACAAGCTGCGAGAGTAACTAAGATTCTTTCTGACAATCAAAAAAATGAATACTAAATCTAAACACAGGCCACACTGCTGTAAATAGCATGAGCGTAAAAAAGAAAGCAATTCATCATTGCCTGTTACGGGGAATCACTTCGTTGGTGCTTTTAGCCATCGAGCCTTCAAGCAGTTGCAGCCTTGCTTCATCACTCTGCATACCTGCAAAATCATTAAGGAAATAATGTTAGAGTTATACTCTAAGCAATAGTGAATTACTTTCTACCTTACGCCTATGCTACAGACAGAAATGTAATTTGCGTTAAACCGAGCATTCATCAGATGATTGCAAGAAATCAACAGAAAAACATAATGCAATGAAAGCTTTCAGCTTCTTTTATTTTGACTAACATGTTTGTTTCAGTGTGCAGGAGCAGGTTTTTCGTATTCGAATTCATTTCAGCTGATATGTGGAGTAAAACGGGCTCCCACAAGGGTTGAGCCCGACATGTCAGGTTTTCAATTACAGAGCCAGAAAGGAATACAGTACAGTAATATCAAATGATTAAAACAGTCTAAATCAGCATATTTGAAATGATTGAGCAGTTACAGTTTCCAGAAAATCAAAGGAATAGTAACGTATCATGGCAGATAACAGAGCATTCAGCATTTTATTTTGTTTCTTACACCACCAAGTGCATGCACTGTCTACAGCAGATTCAAGATAACAGAATTTTCATGTTCAACAATTACAATGATAAGAACAATGTTGTTTTGATGTTTTGGTAAAGCATTTACAGTTTGAGTTATTTTTAAGGTAACAGAGGAAATAAGTTTCATATAACACTTTCTCATTGTGAAGTAGAATGCCCAATGGAAAAATGAAAGTAGACAGTTAGTGTTATATAGAGCATGAAAATCACTTTTTTTTTTATGGAGCAGCAGTCTCAGTCTATAAACAACAATATAAACAGCCACATCAAGGTACCAGTTATCCATCACAAAGAAATATGTTACAGCATCTTCATGAGTTACAATTTTCAGTCAATACAAGATATAGAAGGATGTTGACAGTCCCAAGCGACGTTGTCCCAGATTCTTAGAGATTTTCTGTTCTTGTTTTCTACCAATTTGAAGTTCGAAACAAAAGGAAATAAGATATCTACAGAACATTATGAGTGCACTTTAACATTTATATTGGATGGTAACGAAATATGATGGAATATCAGGCAATATTCATGTTCAAAAGATACAGTCATTCAATGGAATACAGTTACTTTAACCAATGAAGCACCCAAAGATGCAACTCTAGAGAAACCCAAATATGTTTTAAAAGACACAAACAGGTAGCATGGAGACACTGGTAAAAGCTAAGATATGTTTTCTTTTGAAGAAGACTTGCTTGCTACTAGCAATAGCATGAGGATTATCATTATCACGGAGATGGAAATGATAAAATGTCATGGATATATCAAGAAGAGAGAGGGAACAAAATTCATATGATGAGGCGAAATATCTAGGTCTAGTATCATTCATGGCGGCCTGGGAGTGAATTTCATTCATAACAGTTTATGTTTAGTGATAGGGTTTTTAAAGAATACAGTTTGTATTGTCACTTATATCAGGTTTCCCTTTGTGCCATAAATATAATGAAGGAAATGCAGGGGTTTAGAGTTTGTTGAGTAAAGCCATGAAGGTGCAGGGTAACAAGTTAAATACAATGTTTATACCCAGATACGGAAAGGTGAATTTCATTCATAGCAAGGTTTAATGAGCCACGGCCTTTTCTGTCAAAGAAATATATCCAAGAATGAATGCTACAGGAAATGCATTAGAGGATAGCACGCTTAAATCAGTGTTCAAACTCAAATTTATTCAATGGTAGCCCGAATTAACACACAGGAGGAGCATTAAGTCACCACTCCAGGCAATGTAAAAGCACGCAAATTTTAGAATGCCCGGATGGAGGAATACCCAGCACAGTAATGTTATTTCATTATTTGGAGCATGTCTTTTACTCAAAAATCCAGAAAAATCAAACCATTTCTTGAAGAGGAGTTTTCAAATATACCTAGATGAAGTTTCGAACTGAAGAATACATTTTCCTTGCTTTATAAATATTTGAAGTTTCAAACACAGAAATACAGAAACAGAGTATTATTAGCAGTACCCATGATGCTGTGAGGCCGCGGCCTGGTTGAACCAAGGTCAAAGCTATGTCAGAACAAATATGGAGTTGTTTCAGTCATATATATAAAGGCAACTATTCAGAAATGAAAGTGCAGAGTGTAGTGTGGCCTGGTGAAGTAATTTCACACACCCAAAAGCTGAGCATTGTTTTCAGTGCCTTTCAGGGTTTTAAATAACAAAGAAAGAATTCGAAAATAACTCATAGTCGTGGTCAGAAATCTTCAGAAACTAGTGATATGGTGCCGCCTTTTCATCAAAAAATACGTGGTCAAAGTCCATAAATTGCTAAGGAATCACTAGATTAAGGTTAGCCACGGCCAAAGACAGAAATATCTGATGCTTATGTCCATTCTTAGCTGAGATATTGTGTTAAAATTCAATGACAGAGGTATGAAAGCTTACCACATTTTTTTGAGGTTTCATTTTTATACTGGCTCTCTTCAGATCATTCTTCCAGCATCGACTTCAATGGAAAGAGATTTTAACAGAGGACAGAAGCATATGGAAAAATGTCAGAATATTATCATGGTCGCGCCCATAAGATAGCAAAATTTCCATGTAAATGCCCAAAAAGAGCTCAGACTTGTGGCAAATAAGTTCCGTCTTACCTGTTACGCCCAGAATATGTCAAAAGATCATGGAAATCGACAAAAAATTGCAGAAGTCGAGCTTGAAACCCTAGTGAAGCCGCGGCCAGCTCCTTCAAGAATTTTCTCTCTAAAAAGTCAATGTGATAATGATGGATTTTAGGGTTCGATAACCTTTTTTCACCCTAAAACATGCTTTTGAAAATTCGACAATGATTTTATTAAATCATGATGTTTTATTTATTTTCATGCCAAGTTTCTTTATCATCATATGGTCGGCCTATTATCATGAAGGAAATGATGTATGTAATTTTATTAAAAGAATGATAATCGACTATAGCTTCCAATTGTATTATTATATTTATAATTTGCATTATTCAATGAATAGCTAATTTGTTAAATGATATACCACAGATCATTTAATAAATTAGTTATTTTAAACATGCAAATTATAGATATTTTAATACAATTTAAAGATATTATATCAGGCAAAGTTAACTGAGGGTGTTAGATATTTTTATCGTGCACATGTAATAGAAGTGGAGTTTCAGTTCCTATGGGCGAAGTTGATAAAAACGAAGCAGTTTTGCATGCTTTGAGCCACTTTTTCAGGGAGTTGCAGTTCAGTTGGAATAGTGCATGTATCAGTTACGACTTGGCAGTGAATTTGAGCTTAATTGGACTCATTTTTACTTGAGTTTGGCCACTTTTTTAGGAGATTTTCACTTGTGCTCGGATTTCACATTGTAATTGTCATCTTTTCACTTTCTGATGACTTTCAGTTCTTTCTGCATGCCTTTTTGAAAGGTTTTTGTATATATTGGAAAACTTAGCTGTTTTTCATTCTAGTTCTTATTTTCTGCCTTTGCCTTCAGCAAAGAGGAGAATCTTGTAACTCAGCTTTCAGATTAATATAGCAGTGTTTTATTACAGGTTAAAAGTGCGTAATTGCAGAAGATTCCTTTGAATTCAAGACTTAAGAGTTTGCCCTCTAGATTTCGAGCATCGTTTTGTGAAGAATTTGATCAAAGAATTGCTGTGTTTCAGTTCTGAAACCTTTAGTTTTATCTGTCTTTTTCACATATCTGTATGCAATTTAGTTTGTAATCCCTGGTTATACATTGTGCTTATTAATGAGTTAATACATTTTGTTGTGAAAACCTTGTTTTCCTTCAAATAGTGCATTAAATCACAAGCCTTTGTTTAAATTGTTCAAGTGACCAAATTATTGAATCTGGTTGTGTGGATTTGAGTTTTAAGAAATTTATTGTGAATAATAATTGCAAGTCATTATCATTTAGGTGCAATCACCTCTCATAGCTTTAAGATTTCAGTTCGAGCAAGTTCTTTTCCTCTTTCCATCCAAGTCAATTAGTTTTAGGAGTCTTTTTTTAATCAGGGAACCAGCCCTCTCTGGAGATTGATTCTCGAAATTAGGCAACCCACAGGCCTGAGAATCATTCCATGTTTCAACAGATTGCTAGGTTTAATTAATCAAGCGTTCGGGTGCAATCTGATTTGATAACAATATCATGTAGGCGACAAGATGTTGTTGGTATATGTTGGCATTGGAAATGTTCTTAAGGTACCATTAGCTCCGCATGCTATTTCATGAACCTCATGGAAGCTAAAATATAACCTCATGTTATAGATAT
This sequence comes from Sequoia sempervirens, assembly GCA_007258455.2. NCBI lineage: Eukaryota > Viridiplantae > Streptophyta > Pinopsida > Cupressales > Cupressaceae > Sequoia > Sequoia sempervirens. Next base: position 22,046 of record VDFB02004609.1, on the reverse strand, counting down.
AGAAAATACTAAGGTTGTCGGGAGACTGGTATTGGTATTGGTATTGTTATGGGAGTTTGGTACCGATATTGGTATGACTATTTTTCGAAAATAGGAGATGGGGGTACTTGGAGATGCCATCTTTTTTTAATAAAAATAAAAATTAATAAATTAATAATTTATAAAAAATATCATGAAATTGAACTTTCAAAACAAGAGCACACCCTTTTCTGCATGTTACCATGATATTAAGTAGTTATATTACGCCATAGGATGGCCTGGATCTTAAAGTTCTATAAAATCAAGAAGGCTCAAATACTACAATGTCCAAATGTAGTTCCCATGGTAAGGATTATTGACAAGAGACCAATCCAGATGGGCTTCAGAGTATAAGTTTCTCAAATTATTATCTCAAAAGAAATTGACTCCAAGTCTAGAGGATCCTTGATAAAGTCCACATACCATCAAATGTTGGCAATTACTCATTGATTTAGGAATGATAAGACTTAGCAATGTACTCTATTAAAAATGGATACACAATCCTTGCTACAAATGTAACATACACAATAAGTGATTAGTTTGTCTCTTTGTCTAGAAATCTCTAAATGAATGCGAAAAATAGTGATTTTCCCTTGAAGGCTATGAAGAACAAAATCTTTATTTATAAAATTTTAATTTTTTTTTTCTAAAAATCTAGTCGAGAGACACCTTTTTTTGCTCAAGAGACTGCAAGAGACTCTGGGAAACTTTTGAGTAGTGTACCATCTGATTGGAGGTGTCTCCGAGGACATCTCCAGTATCGGAGATGCGTCCTAGCCTCCAAGATGCGTCTTAGGGGGTAGGAGACGTGTCTCCCGGTAACTATGGAAAATACAAAATAATAATTGACAATTTCTTTCCTTCAATGCCAAACTCAAAATACATTTTGGAGAATTAAAAAAGATGAAAATGAAATTTTGGTGTGGAACTGAAGAAGTTTTTGGATGCTCAAAAAATAAGAAGAAATGTCATGTTGGGATGCCTCTTTGAGGTTTCCAACATATTTTCATATGTATTATTTCTTACTGGTTTTTGTTTTAGAAAAAAAACATAAGAGATAATGATGCTACATATAACCATTTGGAAAGAAAAACATCTAGGAAAACCACACAACAATATGGGAAGTTGAAAAGGCTACGTAGATATGAAAAAAAAGAAAAGGAGGCAATACCATAGAGGGGGGTTTCTAGTAAGACAAAAAAATAGGAAGTCTATGTTGAGGATGGAGGGAGGGGCTGCACCCATGTTCTAACATTTTTTTTTGAAGATTGAAAACAATAGACAGAGAGGTGAATAGTGGGCTACGTGAGGTTTAGGAGTAGTAGTAGTTTGGGAGTTTAAAGATCATGCAAATAAAAGAAGAGAGATAAAGGAGAAAGGGTGGTTGGAATAAGGAAAAAGACCAAACAAAATAGATATATGCAGAGTAAGAGTATTGTAGGTCATACACTATAAGGATGTTTTCAAATGAATGAAAATTTGTGTTTGTTGAGACACACAGCTACATAGGAGAGGACTGGAGATAAAAAAAATTTGATATACAAGGGAATTAAGTGTAAATTTAAGTACTGGATAGAGAGATAACATAGAACACATGATTAAATTATATGGACAACATTGAAATTGTGTGCGTTGGTATTGTACCATAATAATAAATGAGAGTGAAATAAATTTGATTTTGGCATAATTAAATTTGCAACATTCGAGTTTGTTAATTTAGTGAAAGGAATTTTTGTGATTAATAAGATTATTTAATTATTATTGTTTCTTGTGAAATCTTGAATTGGAACTTAATTCACAAATGAAAATTTCAAATTAAGTTGTGTCTATGAAATTGTGAGATTGTTCAAGATTTTGATTTGTGATAGTGAGAGGAGTTGGGAGTAAGTTTTCTTTTGCATCAATGTTGGACTTTGTATTGAAGGAAGGCCCTTAAAATTCATCTTCTATCATCCATCACATCTTTGATCTCTCGTAGAACATTTCTTCCCTTTCAAATTATCAATTATTAATTTTGATCACCTTCTATGATAACTTTAGTGTAACCAAGATCCTTCATTCTTTTTAACCCACCCCAAACAACCATGGATTTGGCAGTATTATTAGAGCAGAATCCAATATTTTTACCATAACCTTATATTAAATTTCCTTGATGGTTTCTTATAATCCCCCTGCTCCAACTAAACCAGGATTCCCCTTCGAGCATCCATCAAAATTACATTTAACTCAACCAACCTCAAGTGGAGACTAGGCCATGTTTTTTTTGGTGAGATATTTGACCCAACTAGCTTTAGTTAGATCCTATTTAATCCCCCATATTTGTTTAATTATGATCTCTTTGTAATAATTCATATGTTTTGAGGAGGCATAAACACCCACATTAGTGTTTTCCTTTATCTTGCGTTTTATAGCCATAAACAATTCTTTACTACTTCTTGTAGACTCTCTAAAGATCTTTTTTTTCTCTCCTTCCATAACCCCCACATAATGAAAGGAGAAACTTGTCTCGAAAGGTCCACTATAATGTTATGAGAATAAGGACAACCTTGTCAACTATCAAAAAACTATTTAATTGGGGAAGGAAATACCCAATCAATCATCAACATAGGAAGAAAGTAGGACCAAACCTCTTTGGAATATGAACAATAGAAAAGAAAAAGCACTATACTCTCCAAGTGTTCTTTATAGAGATACCACCTATTAAAAAATTGAAAACCTCATTTGTTTAGGTTATTAGTAGTAAGAATGTTCTCATGAACAATAACCCTCCAGAAATAATTCACCTTAGGGATCAATTTTTTTATCCAAGCCTATTTTCAATGAAATTCACTTTGAGGAATAAAAGGATTTTTCATCACCTCATAATTAGACTTCACCAAAAGGTACCCTGAAGAAAGCATAGTCCATATCCACTCATCCTCTCTATCCTTTGAGAAAAAAATAACTTCACCTATGCATTGGTTTAGGGTTTGCAAAGAAGCATCCCAATTTTGTTGTTTTCCCCCTCTTAGTAATTTGTCTCCTCTTAATTGATCTTTGATTTTTTTCCATTTAGTCTCCATTCCTTTCCAATTAATATAACCCTCAATTTGTTTACCATTAATTCTGATAAGAATTTGTTTTAGTTGAAGGAGGTTATTAATGGAAGAAAGCAAGGGACCATTAAACCAAACTTCATGCCAAAAATCAATTTTCTTTCTATTCCCTATTCTTTTCCTTACCCCAAGTCGTAACACACTTCTAGTTTTCAAAAATTTGTTCCAAAACATAGAGACATTTAAGGAAGATCAAAAACACATAGAAAGATACCCTAATCCATATTTCTCAAATATTTCACCCTTAAAATTTTGACCCAGACCTTGACACCTTCGAGAAAGTGTCATCCCATTTTAGCAATAAGAGCTTTATTGAAAAGTTTTAATCTCCTTATACCAAGACCACCAACTTGTTTAGAGCACACACTTTTTCCCATCCCACTAAATCAATTCTATTATGCTCTTCAATCCCTATCCATAAGAATCTCCTTTGAATCTATTTTAATATCTTTTCAGTAATAAAGGTAGGGACATGAAAAAGAGAGAGGTAGTAAAGAAGAATGATCTGTAAAGAAGCTTTAAGAAGTTGTAATTTCCCTAATTGACTAAGAAGTTTACCCTTCCACACCACCAACTTGTTTTGAACTCTTTCTAGATGTAACTCCAATAATTATTGCTAGGTTTCTTAGAAATTAAATGAAGACCCAGGTAGATAGCAGGAAGAACAACATCCTGACACCCAATAATTCTCATAACCCTTTCTTTCACAATCTGATCCAAATTAAAGAAGTGGATTTTACTTTTAATATAATTTATATATTGACCAAAATCCATAACATAGGAATTCAAAATAGATTTCCACTACCCAACGCCAATAATTGATGCTTCTCCAAAAAGGATGGTATCATAAACAAACTATTGGTGAGAAGCAGGAGGAAGATAGGAAGTAGCCTTAAAACCTTTCAACAATCTTTGATCCAAAATATTTTGAATGTTTCTCCCAAAGACTTCAACCACTATTATGAACATGTCAAGAGAGAGAGGATCTCTTTGTCTTAAGCCATGACCACAAGAAAAGTACCCTTTGGGAACACCATTCACTAGGATGGAGCACTTAGGAGTAGTAATTGTTGTCACATAAAACTACACTCTACTGAATAAGAGTTTAGTGTTCTAATGACATAATGGAAACAAACTCAAGGTGTTGGACCTTGCATGAATGAGGTTAAATCTCCAAAGAAGGCCAAATTCCTCCTCTAATCTAAGTGTATATGCGTTGGTCTAACCCAACACATTAAAATCTAATCACTACTCTATTCTAATAATTCACAAGGGAAAAGGGATAGAAGGATAACATAAAATGGAAATATAGGTGATACACCAAGATATAAATTTGTTTCTTCCTACTTCAGAATAGCATAATACATCAATGAAAAAACTAAAACACATACTCAAACATGAAGGTAAATGGATTTTACTCAAGCATGAAAGAGATAACAGTGGTAATAACTGAAATTTATTAACATAAAGCTTAGAAGCAATCTTTACAATGGAAGAATGCAAAATATGCAGTGTTTGAAATAGATAAACCTTAGAGGAGCTAGAGGAAGAATCTATAAAAAGTATACAAGTGTTGCTTTTATAGATCAAGCATAAATTGGATGAGCTCAAACCAAACCCTAAATAGCTAGGGTTAGCAATCAAGGAGATCTAATCAATGAAATATTTGTTCATGAAATCTACACCAAAAAGAGATCCTGGAGGATCCAAGACCTGCATGTCATACCCATTCCATAAATATTCTAACAATACAAGAAAAAATTCCATCGCAATCCCATGAATGAAGGCATGGGACTCTCAATAAATCTACATTAGAAGCATGTCCTAACAAGAGGATTTCCACCTGTAACACACAAAATAATATTTGCACCACCCTAGCCATCAATATAGTATGGAAGAAGTGCAAAAAATCAATTTGTGGCTGATCAAATTTGATCTAGTTGTTAAAAATGAAGTTGTACCATTACTCCAGGTCCACTCACAAACTTGGCATGCTTAGCCATTAGAGTTTAAAAATGGGCTATTCAATTTGAGATGGAAGATCAAGATAAAGCCTCAAGAGAAGTTTAAAACATGTCCATCAGATTAAAATCCCTTTAAATTTGTACCATTGACCTTATTGCATACCCTACTGCCTTTGGGGAACGTCAAAAGGGATGACATGTCACCTCCCTGCATTCCCACATCCATGTATTGGGAAATAGATCAAAGGTTACAGGATTGCAAGGAGAGCCACTAGATATTGCCACATGTTCAACCTGTGTGCAGCTTAACCTCCTATGCACTCACCCATACTTAGGAAATTTACCATATGTTTAACCTTCTGTAAAATGGATGGCCATGATTAAAACATCTGTAACACTGCTTTGCTAAAAAGTGGCCACGTTTACTTAAATACACATCATTTACTCTTTAATATACTGCGCCATACTTAATGAAATATTTAAGCCCTTTATTTTTCTTTCATCTAACGGTCGAGATTTTTCCACTTGGCATCATCTCGCACCCTTGCAGACAACTGATGACATCACCCTCTCAGTAGTACGGGCGTGCGGGAACCGCCTGATTGTTGATCACCGATCTCAATTATTGATCCTTGTGGGTAAATATTTATCATTAGATGCTAGGAAATAATAAATTGTTTGATACTCCATGGAATTGGTAATCTCCTAGGTTGAGGGGCTGGTCACCACGATGAATTCAAAGACTTAAGTCATAAATTAAGTGACCTTCAATTTTCGGTAGCCAAACAACACCATGACCTAAGTAATGAAACATTGTCGGCAAAAGAAAAGTTATAGTAACCTTTTCAATGGCCAATGAGGTTTTGAAACCAATATGAAACACTAAAAAATCTTCTCTTCATCACTTTTATCATCATTGGGTAGAGAATAAGAAAGTTTGGACAACTTTTTTAGAGGCCAATGCAAGTTTCCAAACTTGAGAAAAACTCCAAAATGGCTCAAATTTAATTAGACAAGGTTTCTGAAGGTTATAAAAACATTTATAGACATTGAAACACTTTTAGAACTTTACAAAGTTGAACATTGTGTGATGCATCAGGAATAGAAAAGGTTATGAAAAATTAGGCGACAATTGACAAAGTTATGAAAATTGACCAAAAGACCAACAACTTCAAGACTTAGCAAAGTTTAGGATTTTTAATCAAATATTTCAAACATGATGTGACCAATAAGACTAGGATATTAGGGTTGTTCGACACATGGTGTTAATGACATGAGTTTCTACTTAAGGGACTAGAAATGGAAAATAGTAGGTCAACAAACAAACATAAGAAAAAGCTAAGGAAAAATGTATTTTAGGGATAAGGGATCGGGAGGAAGGCTTATGCCTTGCGATGAAAAGATAGAAAGTGGTAAGAGGGAAGACTAAACCCCAAAGTTTGATAGACCAAGGCTTGGAAAAATCTTGAAATTCCTTTGATCGAGCTTCAGAGGTTGGATGGTAGGCTTGAGGCTTACCAGGGCTGAAAGGTGGAAAGTGAAAGATGGAAGCTCGATCCTTGAAGTACGACAATTCAAGATATATTTTTCTTGAAAATTATCCTTGGGATTTCAATGATCGAGGGTAAGGCTTAAGGCTTACCAAAGGGAAATGGTAAGGGTTAAAGGGTAAGGCCAATGGTCAAAACCCAAAACACTTAGCAAAAATGGAAGGCAACGAAGGAGCGGGAGCAATGAAGAAGACATGCAAGTATGAAGGGAAGAAAAGACCTAAAAGCCCAAAATGTTTAAGACTTATCCAACCTTAGGAATTACAAGGGAAATTCATGTAAGATGGCCCATGTGGGATCTCTCAGATTAGTTATTAATGATGGGTCATCAAAGGGTGGCATGAAATTTCAACATTTTTGGCAATTTTTTATAGGATGATTGCTTCCTAATCATGGAATCTAGGGGCCTTGTTAGTCCATTAGGCACATATTCATGAAGGGGATTTAGAAAACTGGGCCTCCCAAGGGAAAAAGAAAACATGTGTATGCCTGCACTTGGAGAAAATCATGGAAACTAGAACATACATTCCCTTAAGGAGAATGCAGGGTGTGTAAATACACATCTTGGAAAATAAAATAGCTAACTAATATGTATGTGAAACTCAAAACTCATCAGAAACAAGGTTTGAGATGAATCCCATTGATTGAGATTGGAAGAACCTCACCATCTAACCTAGAAAGATGGAATGCATTGGCCTCCTTGCAACTAGTGATGACATATGGACCACTCCAAATTACATAAAACTTGGAATGTCTTCCAACTTTGGCTCTGTCTACATCCCATTTCAACACTAGATATCCCTCTTGTAACACTCTATGAACTGCTCTTTTGTCAAATTTTCTTTTGACCCATGATTGATGGGTTTCTATGACTTGCATAGATTTGTTGCTTCTCTCCTCTAGTTCCAAGAGCTCAACCAACCTTATTGTCATAGCATCATTTCATTCTAACTCTAATCGATGTTCCAACTCAAAGGAAGGAAGGTCCATGATAATGGAAACCTTTCCTCTCTTCCATAAACTAGCATGAAAGGAGAATTACCAATTTCTCTTTTAGGAGTAATTCTATCATCCCAAAGGGTTGTATTCAATTTTCTATGCTAGAATATTTGATTGTCCTCAATGGTTCTCTTGATAATCTTTATGATATTTATTTTTTATTTGAGACTCAAGCTAAGCCATTACCTTGAGGGGTAATAGTGGGTAAGGGTCTTCAATAAATTCCATGCCTCATTTCCCAATCAAGGATCTAAGAACTAGTAAAATCCTTGGCATTATCTGAAATGATGGTAGAAGGAGTGCAAACCGAAACAATTCATCAAAATTCCAAAACTAAAACATCATTGGCATCCTTCAAGGGAAACTACCTCTATCCACCCTAGTGAAGTAATTAAATGGCTATCAAAATCCATTTATGACTAGCTCTTGATGGTGGATTTATCATGTTGATAAAATCAAACCCCACTATTGTAAATGGATGATCAAATTGGATTGGATGAAGAGGAGAATCAACATTTTCTTTCCTAGAAAGCATTTCTTGTAATTTCTCACCCATTTGTGAGCATCATTGAACAAGGTTCAGCTCCTTGATTTTTTCAATGAGTGGTCCTTGGGAAAATGGCCACTGAAGAGCCATCATGGAACTCTTCTAGCATTACTGTGACTGATTTTACCTCATGCCATCTTAATAGGACCCCATTGAAATCCTTTCTAAGTAGTATGCCATCCATTGTGACATAGGGAATGGACTATAATCTAAAGTGTCTTCTTTTGGTCCTATTTAGGCCTGGAGGATACCTACCTACAAAAAGGTAGTCATATCATTTACCTAGTTGCTATGGGTATCAATGTTGGGTGCTTGTTGTTCCTATAACACAAGGGAAGCCTCTACAAGAGTCAGAATTGCCAAGACAAGTTGATCACACATAAGTCTTTGAGACAAGTTCTCACACACAAGTCTTTGAGACAAGTTTCTCACACACAGATCTTTGAGACAAGTTGAAGTCACACACAGAGTGATGAGATAAGTTGCTCACACAAAAGTCTGAGAGACAAGTTGCTCCACACAGAGCCTTAGCCTCTCACCCGGCTTGGTGATTTTGATGTCAAAATCATACATCATCACCTTGGTGATGCATTCAACCCTTTTTCATTGATATCTCTGCTAAACAAGAACTCTTTAATGTTGACATGGGGAACCATTAACTGTATCTTGTTATTAGACAACATGTGTCTAATTTTTTTTAATTCCCTAACAATAGCAAGAGCTTTCTTTTCAACATTGTTGTATCCAACCTCATAATCATTAAGCCCTTCACTAAAGAAAGCAACGGTCTACTCCAACTTTTCTTTATTTAGCCAGGTTCTAGGACATGTGATATACTTGCTTCACCTCCAAAGGTATAAAGAATGAAATCCTTGTCATAATTAGGATTGACAATGATAGGATCTTGAGAAATTTTTTGTTTGATAGCCTCAAAGCTATCTTTACCTTCCTTGGTCCATTTGAAGACCATATTTTTCTTAAGCATAGAGGTAAGAGGCTTTACCAAAGCAACAAGATTTGGAATGAACCTCCTCATAAAGTTAATTGTGCCCAAGAAAATTTGTAGTCCCTTCTTGTGACTAGGAAGTGGGATGGCCAAGGTAGATTTTACTCTTGCGGGATCAATGACCAAGCCATCCTTTGAAACAATTTGTACAAGTAATTTTGCCTGATTAGTGGCAAATACACATATTTGGATTTAGGGAAATACCATATCCCTACATTTATGAAATATTTGCTTAAGGTGACTAAAATGGTCTCTTGCATGCTTTGAAAAAATTGTGATATCATCCAAGTAGACCAAAACAAATTATCTAAAGACACCTTGAAACACCAAATACATTGCTCTTTGAAAAGTGGCGCCTACATTGGTTAGACCAAAAGGCATTTTACAATAAGCATAGGTGCCCCACTTTGTCGTAAATGTTGTCTTGTGTTTATCAAATTCTCGAACTAGAATTTGATTATAGCCTGAGTAACCATCCAAGAGAAAATCTTTCTCACCCACTAACTCTTTGTAAAATTTTCTCCATGGAGGGGAGGGGATAATGATCTTTTAGGGAGGCTCTATTTAGATCCCTAAAATCTACACAAAGCCTTATTTCCCCATTCTTTTTCTTGTCAGACACTAAGTTTTCCACCCATGAAGAATGCTTGATGGGAAAAATGATTCTAGCCTCAATCAATTTGGCCAACTCTTTTCTCATCAAAGGCTCAATCTTCAAATTTATAGGCCTTTGTTTTTTCCTTACAGGTTTGGCATCTGGATCTAATTCAATGGTATGTTGGGCAAGGCTTGGGTCAAAACCCTTTAGGTCTTCATAAGTCCAAGCAACTACATCATTGTATCTATTGTAAATTTATTTATGAAAACATCGTGTCTAGTGGTAGAGAATACCTTTCACAAGTTTAAAGACTTTCCCTCTAAAATCTCTATTGGATTGAAGTCACCTTTCTTTGTAGCTAAGTTCATCATTTTCTACTTTACTAATCATCAGGGTTGAAGATACCTTCAAGGGTGATGAAACCATTTGGTAACTTATTGCTACTCAACTACACAATCTTATCACCATATTGATTCTACAACTTAGATTGAATTATTTTAGAAAATTCTACCTTATCTTGTAAAAAATTCACTATTTTTTTGTCACTATCAAAGACATACCAGTGATCTTGATTATTTAACAATAGGCCTCGTATCAACCCTGATATGTTGCTCCTTTTTTCTTTCAATATGTGTTGGTATTCCAAACTGAGCACCAATTGCTACAAGTATATCAACGTGTTTATTATGATTTCTTGGAGTTGTTTGGATGTTAAAACCCTCAAATCCCTCTATTAAATCCCAAACCCTGTGTTTGTAGGATTTGAGCATATTGTTCTTGGTAGAGATTTGAGATCTGACCTAATGAACAACCAATTTTCATTGTCACCAAAAACTTGTAACAACTTGGTGTTCCTTTTTTATGCAAGTTGGAGACCTTGGATGAGTGCTTCATACTCTAACACATTGTTAGTGCAACTAAATTGAAGCTTGAAAGAGAAGTAATATTTCTCCTTTCTTGGAGATACCAACATTACACTAGCACCAACAATATTTCTATTTATAGAAACATAAAAAACATCTACCACAAACCCCCTAGATCCTCTTGAGTTTTTATGAGATTGGGGACAGTAGCATTTTCTTCATAAATTCAATAGGTTCCAAGATTAGTCTCCTCCACCTCAACATTAGTAATTGGATCAAATTGTAAATAATTTCCCAATTCATCCAAAAAACAATCAAGTACCTCCTTTAAAGGATTGGAAAGCTCATGAACATAACACTCCTCCTTTTGATCATGTAATGTACAGTTCATGTTTATTGGACTAGGAGTGTAAGGCTCTAGATGATCCTTTGCTATGTAATCAAATTTTATGGTTGCTTTAGTACCATATCTAGTTATAAATAACATGTGAACCAAATCAAAAAATAAATATCCACCTATCTTAGTAGTGAAATCTCTAGACAAACAAATGGAAAAAATGAGCAAGGAGGTCTATAACTGAAATATATTGCAACACATCACAACCAAGGCATACATGCAAAGTCAACCTTAGGTTCTTAATTAATCCCAGTGTATTGATAGTAGTGTCATCCAATTGTAATAACTTCCTAGCCATAGGTTCATACTTGATGCCAAGCATGCCAACAATCCCCTTAGGCATGAGAAAACTACTTGCCCCAGAATCTATCATACAATTTGCACTATATGATTTCCAATAATTATAGAAATATAGAATGGAGGTGGCTTACTATTTTTGTTAGAGTTCCCTTCTTTAGGTTGCACCAAGTTGTTTGATGGAGTAGTCTACTCTTTTTCTTGTACATCACCTGATTGCTTATGCTCTTTCAAAGCTCGCTGCAACAAAAACCTTTGTGATGGAATCTGATGGGTTCAGTTATTAGGCTTATTTTTGTTGCTTTTATGCATACTTTCAGACACTTTTTGATATTCCTTTCAAAAAATACTCATATGCTATGCTATCTTTTCATGTTTATTATACAACCTTGGACCTAAATCATAGTAATAGAAATATGGCTATAATATAGTAGCATTGCATAGTTTATATGTGTGAGGATACATGAAATGTGGATGGAATTATGTGTTTAAGTATGGTAGTTATCTTTTTGTATATGTTTTGTGGATTAACTTCTTGCAGCTCACAAATAACTGTAGCACATAGCAACTGGAAGTTGAACCCATGACAAAAAGGAAGACTGAGACAACAAAATAGGGGAAGTGCCAAATTAAGTTTAATGTAATAACTACTATATGAAGACACCTGATGGAGTTGGACTTGCATCATTATGACAAGTTGATAAAGCACTAGAGAACTCTTTTGTTGATAGGACTCTAAATAACTGTTTGTGTGTTTTACATGCAATTTTATTTTACGAAGTTTCAGTTCTATTAGGACTCTTCTTTCTTTTCAATTATAGTTTGAACATTTCAATATTAACTATATGATCTGGTATGTAGGAGTGAAAGTTAATGATTGTAGTTAGTTGTTACTTGGAATAAACTCCCTCGTGCCTGTATATAGTTGATGCTCGAGAACTTAGATAATTAGTTGATTTTAGTATTTCATTATTATTATTTTTTTTTATTTAGTTATTATCTACAAGACATGTTAGTTATTCATAATTATTTCATTAAATACGATCTATGAAAAAAAAATTGTTTAAATATTTTTTGATGTGTAATGAATAAAATTCAATTTCACATGGATGAATGGAATTTTATAGTTATATTTGGTTCTAGTTAAGTGAGGGCAGCCACTTGAGCAAGCCACTCAAGGTAATTTTTCTTCACTTCATTTATAGTTGTTTGTTTCTATTTAAGTAGTTATTTCTATTCATCATATTTTCATAAATTGCATGCAAGTTAGAACAAATCCTCATACTTTGATTATCAATAACGAATGTTCATGAGAATGCATGTATTTAGTTAATCTGTAGTACTCTAGAGGTTAGAATAAGTTTAGTTGCTAGTTTGAGTATTTCTGAGTTATTTTAGTATTCTTTATTAGTAGTATTTCAATTATACGTTAAGTTGTAGACACCCATAGCCATTAGCTCTGGTTTGTTTATTTCATTGTTATGCAATTCTATAAATTTTCATAAAATAGAATATCTTGAATAGGATAACCTAGGTAGCCTTAAGTCTTTGAAGGCACATACAGTGCAGTTCCATCACAATTTTATAAAATTTGGGTTGACATTTTAATGTAGTCTTTGCAAGGTTGAGTGGACTCTTCAGCTAGACATACCTCTAAATTGTGTAGGTTCTACCAAGTTTACAATACATTAGTTTAGACTCTACATTTTTGGTGTCATTGTCGAGGATGGTGCTATCTTCATAGATTTGTTTTTTGAGCTTTCATAGTTTACATTTTGTTTTTAGCATAAAGAATGTTAGACTTAATCTTTTTCACAACACCAGAAGATACACCAACATTGTGTAGGATCACTACTATATAAATCCATAGTTCATGTTGTAGACATTCAAATTATACTAATTGATATTGTGCACTCGATCCTAATTCACTAATATCAATTCTTCCTGAATCACTTCTTTACTAACCAATTAATTGAATAATCCTTATTTAATTAATTCATCAAGATTCCTCCTTTAATTAAATAAATCAACTTTATTTGATTAAATCTTAATTCCTCTTTGATTAAATAAATCAATTTTATCTAATCGAATCCTAATGTTCCTCTTTTGATTAAATAAATCATTTTATTTAATTAAATCCTAAAGTCATCTATGTTAATTAAATAAATCATCTTTATTTTTTTTGATCGGTAAAAAGAGATTATTATATTAAAATTAAAAGGAGAATACAACAAATATACTTGGTTTACATCAGAGAGAAAGAACCCCGAAAGACTCCACACCAGAACAACAGACACCACAGATTACCAACAACAACCAAAGACTCTACCTCGAGACTAAAAGCACAACTACAATTTTGCACCACGACCAGGTCTTCCCTTGGTCTGAGATCGAAGGACCATAGCAAAGCTTTGCCTTTTCAGATTCCTGTCTTTCCTCCCTTTGACGACTTGCCAGCCATCCTCCACCTTCGCAGCTTCCTTCTGCCATTCCATTCCCTTTGCTTCACACCCGCCCTGCACCATTTCTATCTCCTCCCTCTTCCAATCCTCAACTGCTTCAGAAAGCATCCATGCTTCGTCCTCCATTGATTGCTCATTCTGCCTTCCCTGCCCCCCACAGCTTACCCCAATGTCCTTCAACTTCGCCAGGCCTGATTTCTCCCTACACTCTGGCGTTTTGGCTCCCTGTTGAGATTCCGCTGCTTTCCCTTCAAGACCGTTTTCCATAGCACCATCTTGCACTCTAAGAGACTCTGTAGAGCCAGTCTCCCTCAGAGGCTCTAAGTCCCTTCCTTTCTGTTGTAAATCAGATTTACCCACTGCCTCAAACGTAGCTTTAGCTTGCTGTTCTAAATTTTCCTCCCGCTTTTCAACAGCATAATGGCTACGTGAGGCTTCCTGCCACCAAGTAGCTGGTTTAGTCCATCTGGGTTTTGCACATTGTGCAGCAATATGACCAGTTTGGAAGCATCTCCTGCATCGAAAAGGAACCCCTTCATAGTCCAGAGGTTGTGCCCAACAACCTTTGGAAGTTTTAATAGAGACCTCTTCAGGAAGAAGGTTTGAAACATTCATTTCCACCAAAATTCGAGCATAGGTGGAGTGCAAAAGATTAGAAGAACTTTCATCAACCATCAGAAAATCCCCTAAAGAATTTCCAATGGCTTCTAAGCAAGACTCAAACCACAAATGTAGAGGCAGGTTGGGGAGTCTTACCCACAGAGGGACTTTATCAAAAGTCTCAGAGGCAGGGTTAAAATCTGGGTGCCAGGGCTTCAAGGACAGAGCATACTTCTCCTCCCAACTCCAGAAGTATTCACACAAAACTTTATTCCTATCACCCACAGATTCAAACACCACAGTGAAAAAACCCTTTGCAGTTGGGTAGATCTGGATGCAACCTTCTACAATGGGGGCCCAATGCTCAGATATCCATTTGTGTAAATCATAGAGCCGGGGCCAAAAACCTTTGAAGCGTCCTATTAGCCCCAGATGAGAGAAGACTTCAACATTGTGCATGACCTCCGCCTCAAGCTCTTCCTGCAAAACAATCGTCGGTTTCTCTACCTTGGCAACACATTTGGGTTCCTGTGTCAGATTCACCCCCCCCGCCCGGCTTCCTCCCTGCTTCTTTCTGGAATGGGTCCAGAACTCTCACCCCGCTCACCTCCTAACCCTGTTCACTGCCCACCAAAAAGTCTTTGTTCCACCCTTGCCTCGTGCTCGCTGTATTTTTCGAGCTTGAGCCCAACCCCAGCCTATCACTTGATCACCACAACCTCGCTTAGGAGATCCCAGATGTGGCCTTTCGCTAGTCAGCGAAGAGAAACCTAGACTCACATGCCGAACTTATTCACAGCTCCATCAGAGATCATATCAACAAATTGCTTTTAATAAATCATCTTTATTTGATTAAGTCTAATGTTCTCTTTTAATTGAATAAATCAAACTTCATTTAATTAAATTACTAATGTTCATTATTTCTCTCATTTGATTTAAATAAATCTAAAATCTAAATTAAATGTCATATCAACTAATTCCATCTAAAGTTAATTAAATCCTAATTAACTCTAACTCTAATCCGCAAATACTCTATCTTTTGCAACTTGCACATATAAATCAATTTATTTGATTTATTAATTCTTCTATTTCCATTCAAAAATGGCATCTCTTTTGAATATTCCATCAATTTGAGATCTCCCTCCCAAAAGGACTTGTCCTCCAACATGACATTTATAGCTCTTACATGTCATTTTTCTTGAGCCAAGTGGCATTAACTCATCTTTCAACTCTTCCTCCACAAGCCATCTTTTGAATTTCAAATTCCACCTAATTGCATTAATTTGCACATTGATCAAAATGTGCTCCATCTCTCTTCAATAGATTTTTACAAGTGACACAATGTCATTAGTTCAAGTTTAATCCCACATCCTTCCTATTTCTCATTTCTCCATCCTTATTTCCTATAAATGGAGGACTTCTCTATTGATTTGGGATCCACAACTTGATGCAAGATTACTATCCATAGATTTTGAGCAAGTTCATCCATATTTTCATCCAAGTTCTCATATTTTTCATCAATCTTAGCTAGGTTATTGACAATTTTCATCAAGGAGCACACAATCATCATCAAAGCTTTGCAAGGAATTAGGAAAGGGCTTCTTTCCACATCAAAGAAGCACCAATTTCCCCATGGGATGCTGGTTTGAATGTTTTGAATAAGATTTCTTAGCTTTCATTTGGTTAACTTTGCTTTGATTCTTGTTCATTGTGTTTGAATTAATTGCATGGGGAATGCTTGTTTTAGATTTGTTTATTGACTAACATTGGATTATTTTATCATGTTTGAGTAGGTCTAGACCAAGCATTCACACGTGTATGTGGAGGTAGAAAGAATCTTTGGGTGAATTTCTTCCCTCTACATGCCAAGAAGCCATAGCAAAAATTGGTGAATCTAGTACTTAAAGCAAGGGTAATACTGAAGAAGAAATTCCCCTATCACCAACATCTAGCACACAAATATAGGGGACATACCGAACCATGGGTGATGCAGTGGATAATCTTGATTGATGAACCTTTGAGTTCCCAATCACCAATCAAGAAAGGGCTACTGTGTTGAAGAATATCCCTCCTTCAACATTACCAGTCTTTTATGGGTTGGTGATTGAAGACCTAGATACATTTATGTTTGAATTTGATGTCCTATGCAGAAGTTATGACTATAATTCTAATGCTCATAGGCTTAAACTCTTCCTTGCCACTCTAAAAGAAGTAACCCTAAGATGGTTTATGGGATTAGGCAAGGATGTTGTTCCTAATTGGGATACCATGAAAACAATGTTCTTGGAGAAATACCAAGACTATTGTAGAGGACTTCATAGGATGAGAGATTACATTTTTAGAATGTCCCAAAAGGAGGATGAGCCATTAGAAGATTATGTGGGGAGATTTCAGTTTTCCTTAAAGAAAAACCCACATAACAAGTTGTCTGAAGAATCCCTCAAGTTAGTATTTTTTAGGGGAGTCAATGAGGACTGTATGGATGCCCTCAACCTTATTGGAAAAGGGGATATCTCTCAAATACCATTTGAAGAATTTGCAAAGTCTATAGGAATTACTCTAGGACTTCCACTAAAATACCAAGAGGAGACATGACATCCAATCTTGGAAAATCATCCACAGGGGTTTCAAAGATAGAATTAAGCAATTTGTTATCTAACATGAAGGAGTACATTATCAACCATTTAGAAAATTTGTTGTATACTATTCACATCAAGAAGAAGCAAGATGAAGTTGAAGCAATGCTCACTGAATACTACCCCAATTGTAGGCAAAGGAAAGCAAACTGTAAATGCAAGAGGGTGGCTAGTATTCGACAAGACAAAACTAAAAAACTTGATTTTCAACCACTTAAAGGAGAGGATGTAGAACTCTTTTACATAGCTCAAAGAAGGCCATGGAAAAAAATAAAAGGTATGCCACAAGACCCTCTTAACTTCAATTAATCCTTTCCCATTGGAAAACAATTTTTTTCTACTTAGAATTCTCAACCTTGGCCAGCTAATCAAAATCAATGGAAAAACCCCCAAAAATGGCCACAACCCTAGTAAAATTGGAACCATCAGCATCCAAATCCCTAGTCACAACAAAATTTCCAAGGTTCCAATAATAATCCCCAATGGCCAACACATCAGAACCAATGGTAACCTCAATGGAAAAAAGGTCAACAGTGGCAACAACAAAACACAAACTATCAGCAATCTATGCTTCCTCCTCAACCCCAAAAACAAGCCATTATTCCTCCATCAAATCCTACATCTCAACCAACCAAGCCACCACAAATACCTGCCCAACCTACACCTAACCCTAACAACAAGCCTATCTAACATGCTTATACTAACGAAGCTATGCAGTGCCCCACTTATGGGGTAGAGGTGAGTGATGTCCACCTCAAATTAGGAATATAACTTGTTGGACCTTCATCCCCTCAAATCACTGAGATGGAGGATGAGGAACCTACAGTTGAAGCTTTAGAAAAAAACACCTTTGGAACCTGAGTTAAATCAGGTACACCAAACTACCTCAATTCTAAGGCCTCCTTTTTCTGAACACTTACCCATTCAAAAGCATCACACACAAGCTGAGACAGACCTACTAAGTCAACTTAGGGATGTCAATATCAAGATCCCTCTCATCCAAGATATTAAGGACATTCTAATCTATACTAAAGCAGTCAAGGACCTATGTCTTAAGAAACCAAGAAGGAAAAGGAATAATCCTTAGATAGGACATATCTTAGGAAACCTTGTAGATATCTTGTTAGGGAACATAACCATCCCTAAATACGCAGACCCTGGTAGTCCAATAGTGGACATTAAGATTAATGAGACCCTTATCAAGAACACCTTAATAGACTTTGGGAAAAAAATCAATTTTATGACTAAAGAAACAATGCAAGTACTTCAACTAACAAACCTTAGAACTACACAAACTATTCTACAATTGGATGATAGTTAAATAGTTAAGCCTGAAGGAATCATTAAAGATTTGGTTATTGCCTTAGGTTCTTAGGAATATCCTGCTCATTTTAGAGTTTTACAGCCAAAGGTTAATCTTGCAGGATACCCACTCATCCTAGGTAGACCATGTTTAGCTACAGTCGATGTATTCATAGGATGTAGCTTTAAAAATATGATAATATCTAATGGGAATGTGACCAAGAAATTGGTACTCTATCCTCTAGCCCAACCTTATGTTGATCTTGAGAAAATTGTTTGGCCCACTTTAGATGAGGAAGACAATTATTCCTTGAAAAAAATGATGACTATAGAAAAAATCCCTCTATTGGATGATCAAGATGAAGATGAGCTCATTTCTCACATAATACAAAATGTCTCTGGAAAGAACCTGCAATAATAGGACTATCTTGTATGCCTACAAGATCCCTTTCAAAGTAGTATACACACCAATTCTTCAAAAGAAATATCTCACATATTTCATTCCTTACTTCCACAACAGTGTGTACCAATTATTCCAAGCCTTGACCTCTCATCTATGCAAGAATCCTCTAAGGAATTAGAAGTCATGCCAAGAAAAATGTTGAACATAAACAATGCATTGACCAAAGAGCAACATAGTTCCCTGCACACAATGTTCTAGGCACATGCAACAACATATGCATGGGATTACCATGATATGAAAGGCATAGATCCCAACTTATGCATGCATAGGATCTATATCAATGATGGTTATAGAACCATTAGAGAATCTCGTTGATGAATGAACCCTGCCTTGAGAGAAATAGTGAAAGCTAAACTTCAAAAACTCTTTGATGTAGGCTTTATCTATCCTATATTTGATAGTGAATGGGTCTCACCTTTGTTCATTGTTCCTAAGAAAGGTGGAAAATGGATAGTTTGTGTAGATTACATGGAATTGAATACAACCACTAGGAAGAACCACTTTCCATTTCCCTTTATAGATCGAGTGCTTGACTCTTTAGCTAGAAAGAAGTAATTTTCATTCCTAGATGGTTTCAATGGTTACAATTAGATAAAAATTGCTCTAGAAGATAAAAAAAAAACTGCATTCACCTGTTCCTAGGGTACTTATGCCTACTTTGTTCTACCCTTTGGTTTATGCAATGCTCCAGCTACCTTTCAAAGGGTAGTGCTCAACATCTTTTCTGATTATGCTCATGACTGTATGGAGATATATGTGGATGATTTCACCACATATGGGGAGACTTATGAGTAAGCCCTTAACAATTTGGAAAAGGTATTAAAAAGATGTAAAGAACACAACTTGTTACTCAACAATGAAAAGTACTTTATGATGATGAAACATGGAATTATTTTAGGGCACTTCATATCCAATGTAGGGATTCAGGTTGATCCACATAAGATATAAATTATTTCTACATTACCTGTTCCATAGAAGCAAATAGATATCAAAAGTTTCCTTAGCCATGCAGGCTACTACTGGAGGTTTATTGAATAATTTAGTAAGATTGTTGCACCATTGTTTGTTTTGTTGAGTAAAGACATTGAATTTGAGTGGATATCAAAGTGACAACACTTCTTTGAAGACCTAAAGAAAGTCTTGACTCAAGAAACTATTTTGAGGGGGGGAAATTGGACCTTACCCTTTCATATACATACAAATGCTTCAAATTTTTCTATTGGAGTAGTTTTGGGTCAAAAATAAGGCAACAAAGAGTATGCAATTTAAGAATCTTCAAGAAGCAAAGCCGAATTATACTCTTACAAAAAAGGAGATGATGACAATATTGTATGCCATCAATAAATTTAGGCATTACATTACTAGTTATTTAGTTTTTTTTCCATACAGACCATACAACTATTAGATACTTGATGAACAAGCATGTAGTTGGGGGTATATTAGTAAGATGGCTACTCCTACAAGAGTTTGATATTACAAGAGTGGAAAAACTTGGTAAGGCTAATGTAGTGGCATATTTTCTATCAAGATTGCCAACACAATCAATTGAAGGAGTGGTGGATGACTCATTCCTAGATGAACACTTATTTTATCTAAATATACATATACCCTGGTATGCTGACATTGTAAATTATTTAGTGATAGGGCATATTCCACCACACTTTTCTCCAAGGGAAAAGAGATAGCTGGTACACAAGTGTTTTCCATACTCTTGGATATCAAGTTATCTATTTTACACTGGCCCTTACAATATCATGAGAAGGTGCATAAGGGAAGATGAAATCTTTGATATCATGAAGGATTGCCATGATCAGCCATGTGGGGGTCATTTTGTAGCAAAAAGAATAACATTCAAAATCCTCACAACTAGTTATTATTTTCCAACTTTGCACAAAGATTCTATAAGTACACAAGAAGTTGTGATAGGTGTCAAAGAATGGGTAAGCCAACCAAGAGTGATGAAATTCCATTCAACCTCATTTAACACTAACTCCCTTTGAAAAATGGGGTCTAGACTTTATTGGACCAATCTCACATACTTCCAACAATAAGGAATACATTCTAGTTTGCATTGACTATCTGACTAAGTGGGTAGAAGTAAAGGCCTTACAATTTTCCAGAGATGGAAATGTGGCTAAATTCTTATACGAGAAATTTTTTAGTAGGTATGGAGTACCTAGGGAAATAGTCACTAATTAGGGTCCACAATTTACTTCATACCTCATCAACAAACTAGTTGAAGAATACCAAATTAGGCACAAAAAAGTCCACACTTTATCACCCTCAGGCCAATGGTCAGGTGGAGGTTACTTATAAAGAAATTGGAAGTATTATAACCAAGATAGTGCAATTATATAGGAAAGATTGGGTTGCAAGGTTACCATAAGCAGTATGGGCATATAAAATAACTTGGAAAACAACAACTAATTTTACACCCTATGAGCCAGTGTATGGTAAAACAATAGTCCTTCCAATTGAGTTTGAATATAAGACATTAAGGATAGTAGTGGAGCTAGAGATGGATCTAACAACAACTCAAAAGGAGAGGTTACATAATTTAAATGGATTGAATGAAATCAGGGTGGAGGTAATCCATCACACTAAGATAGAACAACAATAAAGGATGAAGTGGCATGATCAATATGTTAAAACAAAGGAGTTTGATGCAGGGGAATGTGCATTATTATATGATTTAAGGTACAAATATTTCAAAGGGAAACTCCAATCTAGGTGGTTGGGTCCTTATGAAATCAATCAAGTATATCCTAACGGAGCAATAAAGTTGCACACCATAGACGCAGTTAGATTCTCTCTTCTAATTAATGGCCATAGGTTGAAGTTGTATAAGAAACCTCAAAAGATGATTTTATTTTCTTCCTGTTTCAACAATATGGTGCTCGTAGTGATCCAGATACAATTTCAAAAACATAAAGTGATATCTTAACAACACATGGCATACCAATTCACCTACACAACTCAATCCTTGAGATCACTCAAGATTAATTTCTTAGTTTACCTCACACACACAACATAGTTATAATGATGTTTATACTTTATCTAGAGGGACATGTTTTCTATTTAACTATTACACATTTAGAACAGGTCTTGTTGTAGTAGGGACCTATACCATAATAGTTGTCAACATTCAAAATGAACCCTATTGTCAAAGGTACCCACAACGCTGTCTTGCAGGGAATTTTTTTAAAATCACTTGGTGCCACATTAATTGTAGTTCACATGCATTCACCT
>VDFB02004608.1:0-45735 GCA_007258455.2 Sequoia sempervirens | reverse complement strand
ATAGTGTTTCTTTCTTTGTGCTTGCATGGATGCATACTAGTCATGCATAAATGAATGGATGCATACATACAGACTGTAAAAAAAATCCTTAAAGAAATTATTTGCCCCACATAATCTACTCTTAAATAAAACTCCTTGGAAGAGTTCTCTAGTCCCTGTAGATCTCTGCATAAGAACTCATAGGTTGTGAGGTGAAAACACACACTAAGCATTTAGAATTTTGCAGGGTAGCAAACATTATAGTCTTTGCATACAGAATGTTAAGACAATAGAAACTTTTGAAATATAAAATGCCTCTGGATTACGCCCATAAAAAGGACCACCTTGAATTAAAATTTCTATAAGTTCAGCAGAATTGGAAACTCTAGGAGACATTACTATTAAGTTCCTAGCCTTAGATAGTTTTAATTTCTTAATGTGATAAAAAGATTGTTAATCAAAACTAGTTTTCTTTAGACATCTTTCAAACAAAAGTGACCTTGGTTCAAATTACATTGATGCATTCATTGTTGAATAATAGATTTTTTTATTCTTTGATCTCATTATGGTATCTCGTCTTCAGATATTTACTGGATATTCTTATATCCTGATTTAGCTTTTGCCAATTATTAATGCCATTTATTTTCATTTAACCAGAAAATATCATCAGTCATAGACATCCAATCATCACCTTAACATCTCGATGTATGTGTCCATGGCTATGTAGATAATCCAGAGCCCTTAAAGTGTCCAGCAAAAAGGTTGCAATGACTGGTTCTTCAAATCCATCTGGGTAGGCTGATTTCATTATATGCAGACAAGAACCCCCAGACATATATGGCATCACAACCCAAAGACTGTGATCTGCTATAAAAGAACAATGTGCTCTCAAAACATTTGGATGGTCAATTAAGCTCATTGTTTGCACTTCACGACGAATTCCATCCTGTACAAGGAGGAAAATAAACAATACAATAATGCTTGTGGGAAAAATGAATTTAACAAATAAATTATATACAATTATAGCCTGTGGAAAAGTAACAAAACCTACTCACAAAGTTGAAATAGATCACTTTTTGCATAATAAATTCACCATTCAGGATAAATACAAATCACTTATAAATGCATTGTGCAACAAACAGACAAAACCATGTTTCTTACTAAAGATGAGCACATCAAATTAAAATAAAAATGCATGCCTTGTAACTAGTGAATTTGAACGACAGTTTGCTTTCAAGAGAAGATTATTGTCTTCAAAAGAACTAGTTGGGACCTTAGCATCTTATTTTCATCAACATTGTTCCACAAAAATAATTTAACACACCTGTTATCACCAAAATCAATTATGTAAAAAAAAAATCTCATCAAGGCTTCTAAGGGAAAGTAAATAAAATATCCAGGCAATTATTTTGTCATTGCCCATACCCAACCTTGAAGCAATTTGAAAGTCCTTGTGGTTTCTAAAGCAAAGACAATTTTAAATAGAAAAGGATTAAATAACTAAATGTTGGATTTATGTCACATCATTTGTTTATAGATAGATATAAGATTAGGTAAATAATACATGAATTAAAATGCAAATGTTAATTTATCAATAATGTTAGTTAATAGTTATAAACTATGTCACAAGGTTCGAGTTCGAGTTCAAGTTTGTGTTCGGCAACAACAAAATTCAGATGAAGTTCGGCAAGGAAAAAAATTCGAAAAAAAATCGTTATTAAATTTGCCTTATATAAATGTAAGAATATTAAAATATAAATATGTTTAAAAATTTTAATTTAAATAGTATAATACTAAATAGATTCAATTGAATACATTAATGATTAATCATCTAAATTACATATTTTAAAATAGTAAATAATTAACACAATAATCACAATTTAATAAGGACTATTATTAATTTCAAACAATCATAAAAACTATATTATATAAATGTTTTAATAATAATCATCCAATCATAAGACTCTAATTATCAATAATCACAGTTTATTTAAATACTAATATATTTAATTTAACATTTAAATACTAATATATTTAATTTAATATTTGATAATTAATGATCTAAATTATATATTTTAAGATATTAAATTTTAATATTCTAAAAATTAAAACATTTACAATTTCGATTCATTTTTAATATGTTAAATTTTATTAAAAAAAACCTAAAACAAAAATAAAGAAAAAAGAACAAACCATAAAAACAAATAAAAACTAAAATGAAATCCTCCCGCCCGCAGCTTGTCCTTAACTCTTACTAGAATTATACCATAAGACAAAACCCATCAAAGTTTTGAACAATATGAAATGAATTGTTATGCAGATTTGGCAGACAAAAAATCCTGTATAAGTTTTGAACAACATGAAAATCAAATTGTTAAATGGATTTGGCGAATAGAAAATCCCATCGATGCTAGCGGCTAATTCACCAATGAAGCCCGTGTTCTTTACTATAAAAAATCTTGTTGAAAATGTGTTAAAATAATTTTTTTATTAAAAAAAAATTAACTCATTTTGATTTTACTATATGAGTTTAAAGATGAATTGAAACGAATTTTTTGGGTTCCTTTTAAATTCGCTGAATTTCGAATTTCATGGATCAAATTCGCCGAACCTTATGACATAGGTTATAAATAAGATAATTGTAAGTTTCAGGAAGTTATATTCCCATAGGTAAGCCAATGCAAAGCAATGTAAAAATTAATTTATAATCAATAAATTATATTATTACTTTCTGTATGTATTACTGTGCAAATATGGTGTAGTTATTGTTTAGTTTCATGCTCTATCATTTTCAATATGGTATCAAAGCATATGGCAATCTCTGTGGCTGTGAGATGTTTGAACAAGAGACAACACTAGCAGCACATGGAGAAGAAGACTCTGTGTGGAGAAAATTGCTGCACCAAGATTTTTTTTGAGACATCATTGTTTACTGCGTCAAGATGAACATGTAAAGGAGCATGCACATATATATAAGTTTGGAAGATGCAATGTGCTGGATTACATTTATGTGCTGGAGAATACAATATTTTTGACTGCTTGCATCTGTTGAAGTGTGGAGGCATGGGAAAGAATGGTGTCATTGAAATTTATATAGAATCTGTATGTTCAACATCGTTTGCTTAAGTGAGCACTGTTGTATATAAATTGCATTGGAAAGAGACAGCTAGAGCAATCTTCCAGGCGGTTGGGATTTGTAGTTGCATGAAACCACATTCTTTTGTATGATGTGGTAAGTGAAATACTCATCTGATTATATTTTGGAGTGATAGGTGAAAAACAATTTTTGTAGCAATAAAGAGTTGCAAGGATTTTCTTTTGTCTCTAGAATAGGTGAAATAAGTAGAGCATTTTGTTGAATTTGAATTCTTTGGAGTGATAAGATTAATTTTCTCTAAATAGATAAATCATATGTTATTTCTAAATTTGTGGGGCATGAACTTCATACTGTAATGGAGTGAATTTGTACCCCTTGCAAATTCCCCATTTACACCCCTTACCTTAGAAATATCAAACCCGAAGATGCTATTCCACCTCATCCATCCACTTTCCACCCACTTGGTGGTTGTCTATATTGTCGGTGGGGGAATTTTAGTCGGGTACGCTAGCACTGCGCGCGGACATCTGCGCAAAGCACTACCGTCCTAACAGGATTCCCGCCTCTGGAATCTGCAAAGGCGTTACACTTCTCCATTGGCAATGAAGCATAATGCCCCTACACCCTTGACCGACCTTGAATGGCTGTTTTGGGCTCCTATTCACCTTCAAGACATCTTCTTCTTCATTCAATTGATCTTCTGGAACTTCACTTGATCACACTCACCTCTACACACTTCATTTCACAGCACTATCTCCATTGTTGAAGCTCCAAGACAACACTTTGTTGGTTTTTCTCCTCTCATTGTTGCGGCAATGGTAGCACTCACAAGCTTGCGAGCTTGCATCTCCCTTCATGTGCTTGAGGGCATTTTGTTGGGGAGGTGATATCCATTTTACTTAGCAACGTTGTTTGATTTAGTAGCATATTGTTGTTAGCATTGCTTGGTAGTACTTCCTTTCAATACTTTCTTTATCACATTTTTCTCTATCGTGGCTATTTTGGTTGTTTGTGGAGGTGGGAACACTGAAATGAGGGTTTGACTGCAACAATATCGTGTTCGTGTGGAGCTTGCAGGAGGCTGGACCAACCGTAAGTTTGATTTTCACCACCTTAGCTCTTCTCAAGTTATATCTCTTAATTAAAGTATTCTTCTTGTTATTCCAGTAGTTTAGCTACATTATGTTTTCCGTCATCGTATAAAACTATATTTACCAAGTTGTTAGTGAGTTCTTTGTTGGTCCCAATTGTACTTCATACTCCCTGTTCGTACAGATGCTAGTGCCCTACTGGGACGCTAGCGCGCCACACTGTCGTCCATCTGCAATGGAGTCCTTTGGCAAAGAGCTGCCTAGGTTACAGTCCAAACTCGGGAACTTGCTCACCCGGTTTCCTAAACTCTCGGGTTGATAAAAGAACAGTGATAGATCAATTGTCTTTCCTTTTCACCCCTCTTGAAACATTGAACTTGCCTTAAACATTCCTTAGCATGAGGTAGATTAGGGCAGCTGATTGTTCTAGACCCTCCCGTGACCTCGGTTCCTGAGTAGTCGGTTCCCCTCTACATTTTGGTGAACCCGACGTGAACTTTTCTGGTTCCATTTGGTAGTGCTAAAAGACTCTTCTCTCATATTCTAGGAGTGTTGTGGGTGTGTGTGTTGCAAGGCGCCTAGCCTTGCAACCCAACCTACAACCCCTAGTGGCGTAGCTAAGAAGAATCCCTAAGCGTTACAGAACGAAACCTTGAATAGGTCACTATCTAATTGTTGGACTCTTGGAGGCTTTTGCGCAAGTCCTTTCTAGTGTACATAAAGATTGCTTCCTTTATGCACCTCCCCATCCCATTTGTGCAGCCTGCGAATGGGTCTCCTAATATAACATTTACCTCGTAGGATTTGTCGATGAACGCTAATAGAAAACCATCCCTTTTGTACATTCTCGCACATATCAATGGGAACATCGTAGCTAGCGTTCTCGTTGACCCTACATGTCAAGTTAATGTTATCACAGAGGAGATCATGTTAATAAACTTCTTACATAAGGATGGATATGATGAGTCTAAAAGCACCATACGTACACATGATGGGCTTTCCGTCCCTCCCATCGGTTCTATCACCCTGCCAATCTTGGTTGGGCCCAGGACTATGAATGCCCTCTTTGATATTATCCTAGGGTCTGAATTGTTCAGAGTGAAACTAGGCATTCCGTGGCTAGTTTCCATGAATGCAATCCCCTCGATGATTCACAAATGCTTGAAGTTCTCGCATGAGGGTTTTGTGCATGTAGTCCACGACACCAGTTATAAACCGATGGTAGCGCATGGGAGCTACTCGATCACTTTTGGCCTACCCCTGTTGGTCCGCTCCCTCCCAGGACAAACCTATTGTATCGAACTTATGTGAAATACAAGAATGGGGGCATAGCGCCGAAAGTGACCTACCCTCCGTCTCCCTATGCCATTTCAATTAAAGCTTCTATGATAGCGCAGCATAAGGCTGTCTCTATCACTCGGAAATAGGAGAAGTTCGCTCAGGCGTCTTCCTCTTCCTCTGTAGTTCCACCTACCTCTACCTCCCGCTCTATTGTGGCGCCTTCGACTTCTGCCCCTATGTGTCTTTTTGGGAGTCCAAGGGTGCCCGTTTGGGGGAAGGCCAAGCGTCAAGTATTCGACCTTCCTATCTTGCCCATGGAGCCTCGACCCGTTGTGTATGGTAAGGGGAAGGGTCCTCATGGAGCTGCCTCTACGTCTCGGCCTTCGCAGTCTCCTACAGCTCCCGCCTCTAAGATAGTAAATGGGAAGAGGCCCACCACTGAGGTGCTTGAGTCTGCTTCCCTGTCTGTTGTTGTCCCTGCTCCTACACTGCTTCCTCCTGTTCCTATCTAGGAGTCACTCCCTCCGCCAGAAACGGCTGTGATGGATACTCTGATAACTGAACAAGAGCCTCTTGTTGTTTCTCAAGCTACAGCCTCTAACTCTCAGAGCCGAAGAACTTTCCCTACGCGTGAGCGTAAGCATCGGAGGAAGGCTCTAGCCACTAAGCAAGCCGCTTCGTAGGAGGGGAGCCAACAGCTCCTGTTTCAGCATCTTCTACTGTGTCCTCTTTCGCCCTTTCTGCTTTAATTCCCTCCGCCTCAATCTTGCTTTCGGCTCCCCCTGCGAGCGTAAATGATCCTCACCCTAAAAGGGTGCAAGTATTCATTGCTCCTTCGGTTGAGCCTCCCCTTCTGATGTCCCTTCCGGACATCCCACCCTTTCCCAAACCCGTGGACATGTCGAATACCTCAGTGGTGTCCACTGCAGTTTTCTCCTCTTCCTCCTCGCCTTCTGCTTCGCCTATGAGGATCTTGCATACTCCGACAAAGCGCAAGTTGGAGGACGACCCCACTTCCAATGGGGGTCAGAAGAAGGGATCCCCTTCTTTGGAAGTTGGCTTTGCGTTGGCTTGCACTGTCTTAGTGACGAAGGCAACCTTGGCGTCCCCAAAGTTTGTCACTGCCCCCGAGTCCTTCGGTGAGGTCGACAATGGATCTCGGGTGCCTCCTTCATCGCCCGCTCAATTGACACATGGCACTCCCTTAAAGTGCATGTTCAACTCTATAGACAATGTCCCGGCTTTGTCGGTGATTTTTGCAAGATCACTGACATTTACTTCACAAGAACTAAGTGAAGAAGACCTCAAGGGGCCCTCTTCCTTGGCTCTTGTTGCAGGAGAGTCGAAGGGTACTCCCCTTGCTATCCCGCCCTTGCAGGCTCATCCGCCTTCCCCTTACAATGATCTAGATTGGGAGAACGACGACCTCTTGATTGATGAGGACTAGGGGGTGCCTCTTCTTTATCTGTAGATTAGATTGTGCATGTGTGTTGTGTTCCCCCATGCTTGTCTTATGTGTTCCTAGAGGACCCTTGTCACCCTTATAGGTGCTTGGATACATAAGTGTTTTTGTGTCATAAAACTTCTTCTATTTGTCACATCATTCTTCTCTTTGTTGTGCCTTGAATTTCAACAATTGGGGACGATGCAAAGTGTTGAGGGAATTTAGGCCTCCCTTCCATGTTGACCCAATTTTTTATTTTCATTTTGTTTTCACGTGCCCTTCTTCACATGGTCTGATATAGTAGGGGATTGATGACAATTCATTTATATATTATTATATCTATCTATTTGTATTTATGCGAAGCTCTGACCCCGAAATATCAGATCCCCTTGTCTCTTGTTTGTTATGTCATTGTTTGTCCTTTCTTTTCATCTTTCTCTCTTCTTTGCTTGCTTTGTGATGTTGTGGTGCTTATGTGTTGTCCCTCGCGTGTGTGACAACATTACCACGGTTACATCTCGTTATGTTATGCGGGCCACAACATCACTTTCATTCCTACTTTTCTCTCCTTAGGATGTCACATGCCTTTGTGCTTAGCACACACCATCCTAGGGGGGGGCTATCTTACTGCTTCGATTTTCAAAAGGTGTATTCGGTGGCCAACAAATCCCTCCTTGAAAATCCTTTATTTTTCAAAAATTGCATTCTTCAACATGGATTCATAATGGAATTTTTCTTTCAACACGGATTCGTAAGATAGAATCTGAAAACTTGCCTTCAAGAAGGGAGTATTTTTTCTGATTAAGTCTGAAAACTTTCCCTTGCGAGGGAGTATTCTTTCTTTTGAATTCCTTGAGGAAAGGAATCTTTCAAAAGGATTTCTTGGTGATAGAATCATTGGCGAAAAATTCTCTCTTTTCAAAAAAGTTATCACTTTCAAACAGAGCGTCCCTTGAGTGGACCCCTTTTTCTTTTGAAGGGTTCCTGAGGGACCCCTTTGAAAGCTTCTCCTTCAACTGTTGACTGTTTGCCTGCTTGCCTGCGTCGCTTTTAATTATCTAACATGTTTTGTCTATGGATTAACATGTTGCTTTGCAGGTGCGCCTATGAAGTTGCTTTTCAATTGACCTTGCAAGACCGAGTATCTGTAAGGACCCATCAGACTCTACGGAGCCTCTCACATCTGGCTTCCTTCAGGACCGAGCACTTGGGGGTGCCTCCTTTGCAAGTCCGAGGACCTGTAAAGCACTTACATTCTATGGGATCTCTTTGTTTAACTCTATAGGACGGAGCACCTGCAGAGCCTTTTGTTCACCCTTTTGTAAGTCTGCGGACCTGTGACGCATATTGTTCAACTCTCCTCGAGACCGAGTACCTGTGGAGCCATCTCCTTTTCCTAAACCAACGCGGCAATTTCCCCACATACACCCCTTACCTTAGAAAAATCAAATCCAAAGATGCTATTCCACCTCATCCATCTGCTTTCCACCCACTTGGCGACTGTCTGTAGTGTTGGTGGGGGAACTTTTGTCAAGGACGCTAGTGCGGTGCACGGACATCTGTGCAATGTGTTGTCGTCCTAACAGGATTCCCGCCTCTGGAATTTGCAGAGGCATTACACTTCTCCATTGGCGATGAAGCGTAACGCCCCTGCGCCCTTAACCGACCTCAAACGGCTCTTTTGGGCTCCCATTCACCTTCAAGAGATCTTCATTCAATTGATCTTCTAGAACTTCACTTGATCACACTCACCTCTACACACTTCATTTCATAGCACTATCTCCATTGTTGAAGCTCCAAGTCGACACTTTGTTGGTTTTTCTCCTCTCATTGTTGCAGCAATGGTGGCACTCACAAGCTTGCGAGCTCGCATCTCCCTTCACGTGCTTGAGGGCATTTTGTTGGGGAGGTGATATCCATTTTACTTAGCATCGTTGTTTGATTTAGTAGCGTATTGTTGTTAGCATTGCTTGGTAGTACTTCCTTTCAATACTTTTTTTATCGCATTTTTCTCTATCGTGGCTATTTTGGCTGTCTATGGAGGTGGGAACACTGAAACGAGGGTTTGACTACGGCAAGCCCCAAAACAGCCCCAACATTTTTCCCCGTTCTGTTGTGTGTAGGTATCATATTCGTGTGGAGCTTGTGGGAGGCTAGACCAACCGTAAGTTTTATTTTCACCACCCTAGCTCTTGTCAAGTTATATCTCTTAAGTTAAAGTATTCTTCTAGTTATTCTAGTAGTTTAGTTGCTTTATGTTTTTCATCATCGTATAAAACTGTATTTACCAGGTTGTTAGTGAGTTCTTTGTTGGTCCTAACTGTAATTCCTACTCCCTGTCCGTATTGATGCCAAGGCTCCACCGAGACGCCAGCGCCGCGCTATCGTTTGTCTTCTACACTAGAGTCCTTTGGCAGAGAGATACCTAGGTTATAGTCTAGACTTGGGAATTTTCTCACTTGGTTTCCTAAACTCTCGGGTTGATAAAAGGTCAATGACAGATCAGTTGTCCTTCCTTTTCACCCCTCTTGAAACATTGAACTTGCCTTAAACAATCCTTAGCGTGAGGTAGATCAAGGCAGCTGATTGTTCTAGACCCTCCTGTGACTTAGGGTCCTGAGTAGTCGGTCCCCCTCCTCTACACATACATGGCAAGTTAAGGTGCAGCTGGTCTCAATAGAAAACGAGTTTTGGGATACTATTAGTGGAATTATTAAAAGCCACAAGATGCAAATGAAGCTGTAAAATGGATTGCAAAAGATGGCAAAGCCACAGCATTGATTGGCCTCAGATTATCTATCTGATGCATATTTACATCATATTGATCTAACAAAAATGTCAAAGCAAATTTGGGAGGGCCTTAATTCTTTATTTGGTTCATAGTCGTGTTCTAACCCCGCCTCAACCCGAACCCCCGCAACCCGGCATGTAACGCTACATTGCAGACTGCGCATACCTGCCGAGTACTGTGCCCGGGGCTGACTGGGTACTCACCCGCCCTGAACTAACCCACGGCCCAGCACTTCAAAAGTGGGCCCAAAAGTGAATAAAAAGCAATTTTTTAATTTCTATTTTGCTACAAAACCCTAAAACGACCCAATATGAGGCATTTTAACACTAAAGCATTTCATTTTTACCTCTCATTTTGCTCTCTCCATAATTTGTGTCCATCTTAGCATTTTGAAGGGAGGTGATTGCATTTGAAGGAGATCGATTGTGGAGTGGCAAATAGCTTCTACAAAGGAGATTTAAGTGTTCAAGGTATGCATTTAAACCCTATTCTTCAATCTTTTGATGAATTTTTTTAAGTTTCTTAGTTTTTGATGAATTTTTTCAAGTTTGTGAAGAAGTTTTTCAAATATATATATTTTTTTTTCATTTTTTTTATAGATTGCAACAATGGCAAGTAGTCAAAGTTCAGTGGGTGGGGATGGAAGCCAAAAGTTTAAAATTGATAAAGGATCTCCTTTATGGAGACATACCACACGAATTTCACAAATTCCTGGAGGTGGGGGGTTTGTTTGGAAGTGTAATTTTTGCAATGCACAATATAATAGCTCCTACTACCGAGTAAAACTTCATTTTATGGGCCCTGGTGGTAAAGGGATTAACATGTGTGTGGGTCCAGATAAGAAGGGGTTATCTACTGTACAAATAGCAGGATTTATAAAAGAACAAGAAGATGCCGACAATTCAATTGCAAGAGGAAAACAAACTAGTTATAGTTCCGGAAAGAAAAAACAAACATTACCCACTCATCAGATAGTTAGGCCCTCTAGACATCCCTTCTTGTCTATACCCTCTACGGAAGAAGAAGATGAAGAACTAGAAACCACCACCCGCAAGAGAGGTCCATTAGAGAAAGCATTTAAAATGGAGGCAAGAGATATTGCTGAAGAAAAAATTGCACGTTGCCTCTATGCCAATGGTCTTCCATTCAACTTGGTGAGATCACCATATTGGAAGGACATGGTGTCAGCAATAAATAGTGCACCTCCTGATTTCACAAGTCCTGGGTATGAAAAGGTGCGTACCACCTTATTGCAAAAAGAGAGGAAATATGTAGAGGCCCAACTAAAACCAATTAGAGATTCTTGGGTTGAAACAGGTGTATCTATTGTTTCCGATGGATGGAAAGATTGCAAAAACCGTCCATTGATTAATGTTATTGCAGTGTCCCCCAAGGGGGCAATGTTTTTGAGGGCGGTTGACTGTGAAGGGCAAGTGAAAGATGCAATGTTCATTTCCAGGATTCTCATTGACTCCATAGAGATGGTGGGTAGTGAAAATGTTGTCCAAGTAGTTACGGACAATGCAAAAGTTTGCAGGGCTGCAGGTGCTTTGGTAGAGGCCAGATATGAGCACATCTTTTGGACACCGTGCACTGTACACTCCCTCAATTTGGTGATGCAAGCAATTGGCACCCAAATAGAGTGGGTGAAAGAAATATACCAGGAGTCTGAGGAGATCCAGATGTTTGTGACAAACCACCATATGTCACAAGCAATTTTCAGAACTTTTTCAACATTGGAATTGTTGAAGGTAAATTTTAAAATTTAATTTATTTAGTTTCATTTATCATTTATGTCATGTTTTACATAATTGAATAAAATAATTTTTTGCATTATTTACATATTTTAAATGTGTTATTAACTTACTATTAACATGTTCTTAGGTTGCCGAGACCCGGTTTGCATCTCACACAATTGTTCTGAGACGACGTGTGAAGGTGAAAGATGCATTGAGTCAAATGGTTATTAGCAACCAATGGAGTATATGGAAGCAATCAAATTCAGAGAGGGCCCAAAAAGTCAAGGCATTGATCTTGAATGACGATTGGTGGGATCGTGTGAATTATGTATTGGAATTCACCGAACCTATCATGTCTATGCTTCGGTTTGCTGATACAGATGAACCATGCTTGGGGGATGTCTATGATAGCATGGACACAATGTTGGAAAAAATAAAAATAGAAATACAAAAAAAAGAGAATGATCCTGAAGACACCTTGTACAAAAGGGTGGAAGCAATTGTTCTTCATCGTTGGAACAAGATGACAACTCCATTGCACCTCCTTGCATATGCCCTATCTCCGAGGTACTATACCACTGAAGTACTTTCTATCCCAGGGAGAATACCACCATATAGAGATGCTGAAGTTGCTAATGGGTATAAGACGGCATTTAGTAGAATGTTCAGTGATCCAGAAGTGCATGCAAGTGTCATGAGAGAATTTGGAATGTTTGTCACAGGAAAATCAAAAAATCATAATGCTTCTGTTGCTAGAGACCAATACAAAATGGATGGTCTTACATGGTGGTACCTCCATGGTCAAGATTATATGTACCTCCAACCTCTTGCAATCAAGATCCTCTCACAAGTAAGTTTTTTTTTTTTTTGCCACTTGTATTGTAAAATTTAACACTTAACATTCTTGAATTTATCTTGCATTTTTTTATTTTATTTTTAATTTTGTTGGTTTTCTCTCCAGTTGCAAGCTCTTCTGCCGCTGAACGGAATTGGAGTACATACTCCTTTATCCACTCTGAAGCGTAACCGGTTGGCTGCAAAAAGAGCTGAAGACTTAGTGTATATTCATTCCAATTTGCGTCTTCTGTCACGTAAGGATCCTCAATACAGGCAGGGGGCAGCGAGGCTTTGGGATGTAGCACCCGAGTCTACTGACTTGGATGCAACCATTCAGGATCTTGCTAGAGCCACTATGGATGATGTGGGTGATATTGATGACATATCACATGGTGTTGGATCCGCTTTGGGTTCAAATGATGATGATTTTGAAGTTGAAACCACTCAAAATCCAAGTCATGATGATTCTGACAATCCTTTTGATGATTGATGAGCATATGAACAATGAACATTGAATCATGTTTCAAATTTTCAATGTTTCATGAACTACATTTTGTAATTCAGTAATTTTATTTGAATATTTTTCAACTATCAATTGGCATTTAATATTTATCTTTGGCATTTGGCATTGGTCAATGATCAAGTATCATACTATGAAATGATTTAGTTTTACAATTCTCTATGTTTCTCTTATTTTTTTGTATATATAATACATATATATAGATTTATAATATATTAAATTATTAATATATATATATATATATATATACACACGTACCCATACGTACCCAAACCCCTAAAAAAATTTTGCTCAGATTCATCGCACGGGCCTCACAGACCAACCCGCCCCGTAACTAACCGTAACTTAGGTTCAGGCTTCAAGTGCTAAAATGGCAATTAAGAAAAATATTTTTAGCTTGAAAAAGAAAGAAGGTGATATCATTGTTCAATATATTAGTACATTTTGTTCCCTTCTGAATCAACTTGCTAGCATAAAATCTGCAGTTCATGATGATGATGCCAAAGCTATTTTATTAAGTAGTATGCCTTCAAGCTTTGACAATGTTGTATTTACTTTAAATAAACTTAATCCAAGCCTAGAAAATGTGATATCCCCGATGAAGGGAATAGAGTCACAAAAATAAATTTGAAAAATTGCTTTATTTGCAAAGAAGTCTAGAAATTCAACAAGAAAGACCAAAATTTTCAAATGCTTCTATTGTAATCAAGGACACAATCTTCTAAATTCTATTCAACATGCCAGAGATCTTATTGATCACAAGTTAAAAAACAATACTTTGACTACTACTGAAACTGAGAGAGAAAGATGTGATTTTGCAATCCATGATAAAGACTCCTCAAAATGACAATGAGCAGAAATTTCATTTTTAAGAATTAAATAGGTCCTATTGGAGATTGTATGAACTGGAGGATGGAGGTACATTATCATCTCAAGTTAGCTTCTCACTCAAAGATGATACTTTGTATGAGAAGCACCAGTTTCAATCTATATCCCTTCATGGAACAAAGGGGGGCTTAGCATTTCTTGGCAAAACTTGTGGGTGCAGTTAGCGTATTTACCTTGGTGCATTTCCTTTTGTACATTGGAAAAGAGATTTGATTCCCATAGCATTGGAGGAGGGATTGACACACTCGGAGTTGTGGACTCTCAAAGGAGAGTTGTTCTCTCATTCTGCATAGAGGATGGGATTATGTTCTCTCATGTGATTCAAAGGATTTGTAGGTTTGACAATCAGGACATCTGCTGATGAGTTCAGTTTGGTGTGTTGTAATGTCCCCATTTTTAGCACTACACTTTTCAGTGATTGTTAGCCTATTCCCGGATACCCGTAGGCTAATCAGAGGCAGAATTAGGGTTTCTAGCTGCTTGGAGGTTACTTTTGAGGATTTAAGGTTTGCATGTTGGAGTTTTGCAGATTGGTTGTTGGTTTCTTTCAAGGTTTTTAGAAAGCTTCGAAGAGATGTGACATGCATTTAATGAAAGTGACATGCATTTCAATTAGGGGTTTGCATGCAGGTTTGGATTCTGGATTCCTTTTGGGTTTTCAGAGTGCTTCGCAGTGGTGTGACATGCAACTGAAACAAGTAACTTTTTCGGACTTACTATTTTTAGTAAGTTGTGACGGCTACTCAAAATGTGGTTAAAATGCATTTGGACACACTTACTATTTTTAGCAATATGTTATTTATAGTAAGTGTTATTTTAGTAGTCCTATTTTTAGTAGTGCTATTTTTAGCAGGGTTTCAGTAATCTAGTTCTAAGGCTATTTCAGGAAAGTCAGTTTGAGCAGTTTGGTCTCCCGCACTCTTGGAGCTCTTTTTGGTAAATTCTGTATTTTGGTTGAATTTATATTTTAAGTGAATTTTTGGCTAAGGCTTGGAGGACGCTTAGTTTGATGAAATAATGTTCAAGTGAAAAATATTTCAAATGCTAAAGTGGACGACTTCTTGAGGGGAAATATTTAAGTCACTATTAATGTATTTTTCACTTATATCTTTAGAGACACCAAACTAATGTTTTATTTGCATTTTTGATAAAGTATCTCTCCCTCATGTGTGGACGCCAAAGACAAGGAGATTAATGAAATTAAAATTAAATGCAAATACAAGTTTGGTTGGTGAATTTGAATGTCATGTTTGGGTGCCCAAATGAGAGGGAAATGAATTTGAATTTGGGGAGAAAAGATTATAAATAAGAGTGTTGGGCTTCATTGTTGGTATCCAATGAAATTTACAACGAAGTGTTGCCAAAATGGTTATTCACTCCCTTCAAGGAATGCATACCTCCTAGCAAACTTAGTTTCTTGCTTGAAAGATAGCAACTAGCTAAGATATTGAAACTATTATTTACACTGAAGAGCAGATGGAGTTTATTGAGATGAAGATATTTGAAGTTTTCTAAGGTTTTGGTGTGATTTTCCCAGTTTTCAGTTTGTTGGTATTGTGATAGCTGTAGCACATTTTGGCTCATTGCTCAATAGGTGAATTTTTGTTGGTTTTGGGTGTTCTTCCTATGTGTTAGTCTCCCTTGGGCGCCTCATATTGCAAAGTTGCAGAATTTTTTGAGGAGTCTTTGAATTTATCTTGCTGGTCACCCCTCCTTGATGGCTATATCTTGCTTGCCAGTATGTTGGAATGCGTGCATAAAATAACGGTGGGTGTTTGATACTGTTTCTTTGTCTAGACTTGGGCGCCTACCTCCTAGGCTTCATTTGCATTCAATTTCACGTCATTTGGAGGTGTATTGATGGAGTTATGAGCATTTTGGTGTGTTCTAGGCTTGCTGGTTTGAGTTTTCTGTTTGCTGGTTTTTCATATCAGTTTGCTAGAAGTTCTGATTTTGGCTTGTGTTTCATAGCTGAGAAGCTTGAGAAGTTTGGAGAATCATCTAATAACATTTGCAGTGGATTGGACAGCTATAACTCATTGTAACTTGCAGATATCTCTCATTGTAAGGCTGAAATCAGTAGTACTAGTCCAGCCAATTAATATTTCTGCTTTTTACTTTGTAATTCCCACTTTTCGTGGAAGGGACAAGCCTCGCCATCCATTTACTTTCAGCATTTCCTTCTATACTGCCCGCTAAACAAGCGAAAGGGGTAGGCAAGCCGCCCATTACTTTACTTTTAGTACTTTGTAATCCTTCATCATGTTGATCTGTTGAGCCGTCAAATTACTCCCACTAAATAAGTGGTCGAGTTGCATATGCATTGTACTTTCCAGCAATTTCAGTTTATATGCTAACGATCCCCGGCACCATATGCTATCACCTCGCCCGCATTGGGATCTTGGTGAACATTCTTGGTGAAGGGTTACTTTCCAGCTAGTTATTTGGTTTTGCTAACGCTAACAGGTGAAGTGTTGTGGCTAAAATTTGAAAAAAATTGTTGGGGGATATTTCATGTGTCCAAGGTGAGCAAGGAGAATTGATGAAGGCACTTCATCAAAAGGGTGGTTGTGTTCTATCCTTGCAATATTCCATCCGTTGTTCATATTAATGTAATAAGTCGGGGAAAGTTGAATTTATATTACATCATTTGTTTATAGATAGATATTAGATTAGGTAGATAATAAATAAATTAGCATACAAATGTTAATTTATAAATAATGTTAGTTAATAGTTATAAATAAGATAATTGTTAGTTTTGGGAAGTAATATTCCCATAGGTAAAGTAGTTTGTTTTTACGGGAAAATGTAAGGCTATATAAGCCAATGCAAAGCAATGTAAAAAATCAATCTAAAATCAATGAATAACATTATTACTTTGTGTGTGTATTACTGTGCAAATATGGTTTAGTTATTGTTTAGTTTCATGCTCTACCATTTTCAATATATATTACATAAACAAAGTTAAGTTATATTAATATTGTTATGCTCACTTAGCTTTGTTATTTCATTTGTCATTGAAGGTATTGTAAGTTATCAAACAATTGTGAACAATTACACTCAATGAATGAGTCCTAACCTATTAAAATATTTAATGTAATATTAATGGTCATCTTAGTTTTAATTAGTCTTTAGTTAACTAAGTTTGCTTTTAGTAACTTCTGATTACGCTTTAGTTTGTTTTAGCATCTTTCCACTTTTTAGCTTTAGTTTGTTTCAATTACGATGGTTTCATTTTAGAAACATCGTCTTGTAATTTTTTTTATAAGGAGCTTTCGTCTCCTTTTGTAAACAAGCAATTATGAATATCAATTATCTTTTCATAACCTACAATCATTGGTCCTTCAAATAGTACTTTTGCAGTCATGGAAAGGGTGCTGATTTTTGAGAGATCCTCCCTATACTACTTAAATTGTAATTGAATACTATGTCTAGAATAAAGCATCAATTTTTACATTCTTGTATGATCATTCTTGGTATGAATTGTTATTCTTACTTTGTAATTTCACTTGGTAGTGTAGTTACAAAGATAACATCTAGTTCCATTGCCTTTGTGAAGTCAGGTTTGAATTGAGTAGAGTCAAAGTTAGGCAATAATTATTAATGACAACATAACAAGATGAAAGCATAGGAGTAAATGTCCCAAACAGTACAATAAATAGTCGATACGCAAAGACAACAAAGCTCAACTCAACAAAGATCTTAGGTATTTGTGGGAACATTTGGTATGAGCACACCTTAGAGAATGATTAATATGGTACAAGTGCCCCCATAGACAATTTGTGGTAACTTGGTCATAACTAAAGAGGCTAATCAATTGATGGACAATTTGCCTAGCCTCCTAGCAAAGCACTACAAAATCTTGCAAAATATTCATACCAAAAGAAAGTATGACACACTTAAAAAATAAATCTTACAATGATGTGAAGTTGGCAAGAGGAAGAGGAATGAAGTGAAGAATGATATCATGCCCCAAGTGATTAATACCACTGAGCCTGAACAAAGGCAAGACAGAAGACAACATGATCAATGGGTGGAATAAGAAATCAAACAATCAACTATATTCTTGGAGCAAAGAAAACAAATAAAGCTATCAAAAGAAGCCAAAGTTAGATATTCATTGGAACAGTTTGGGAAGCAAAGCATAAAATGAGGCCAAAGTGTATTCCAAAGTCACAATCATGAACAAAGAAATCAATGAGTTCTACTAACTTTATGGAATAGTTTTCCACCCATAGGAGAAGAGCGGATTGAACTTACAAATTCCCCTTCTTGAGGATGTTCAAACCTTGCCAACCAAGTTGGGTCAAAAGTTGCTATAGAGGAGTCCAAAAATTGGAATGAATCGATAGAGTCCCCTCAAATTGAGAGAAGTTCCTATTTTGAGATTGAGTTCAAAGACTCCCTAGCAAAAGAAGAGAGGGAAGCATACAAGAGCAATATTTGAGGTATCAAAAAATTGCTCTTGGAAGACAACAAACCAAGGATGTCAAAACAAAGAATTGGACCAAAATGAAGAGAGCT
This sequence comes from Sequoia sempervirens, assembly GCA_007258455.2. Lineage (NCBI taxonomy): Eukaryota > Viridiplantae > Streptophyta > Pinopsida > Cupressales > Cupressaceae > Sequoia > Sequoia sempervirens. The sequence continues at coordinate 27,544 of VDFB02004608.1, read as the reverse complement.
TAAAGGAAACCAAAAGCAATGTATGAATTACCAAGACTATAGGAAGGGTCACGGATTAAAATCTGTTACACTGGACTATTGTGCCTCGAACCCGCTCGGGTAATGAACCCGGTATCGGAGCGTGAGAGCACAGTTGGTGAAGATTGTGGAAGGCACGCCCGTTGCGCTTCCGGGCTTGCTGCACCGCTGGCCGTTGGTTCAGGTAAAGGTATTCGACTGGCGGACGTGGGGTCGGGCCCCGGGCATCCCTAACTCACGGCCCAGCAAAGACTTCAAAAGTGGGCCCAAAAGTGAATAAAAAGCAATTTTTTAATTTCTATTTTGCTACAAAACCCTAAAACGACCCAATATGAGGCATTTTAACACTAAAGCATTTCATTTTTACCTCTCATTTTGCTCTCTCCATAATTTGTGTCCATCTTAGCATTTTGAAGGGAGGTGATTGCATTTGAAGGAGATCGATTGTGGAGTGGCAAATAGCTTCTACAAAGGAGATTTAAGTGTTCAAGGTATGCATTTAAACCCTATTCTTCAATCTTTTGATGATTTTTTTTTAGTTTCTTAGTTTTTGATGAATTTTTTCAAGTTTGTGAAGAAGTTTTTCAAATATATATATTTTTTTTTCATTTTTTTTATAGATTGCAACAATGGCAAGTAGTCAAAGTTCAGTGGGTGGGGATGGAAGCCAAAAGTTTAAAATTGATAAAGGATCTCCTTTATGGAGACATACCACACGAATTTCACAAATTCCTGGAGGTGGGGGGTTTGTTTGGAAGTGTAATTTTTGCAATGCACAATATAATAGCTCCTACTACCGAGTAAAACTTCATTTTATGGGCCCTGGTGGTAAAGGGATTAACATGTGTGTGGGTCCAGATAAGAAGGGGTTATCTACTGTACAAATAGCAGGATTTATAAAAGAACAAGAAGATGCCGACAATTCAATTGCAAGAGGAAAACAAACTAGTTATAGTTCCGGAAAGAAAAAACAAACATTACCCACTCATCAGATAGTTAGGCCCTCTAGACATCCCTTCTTGTCTATACCCTCTACGGAAGAAGAAGATGAAGAACTAGAAACCACCACCCGCAAGAGAGGTCCATTAGAGAAAGCATTTAAAATGGAGGCAAGAGATATTGCTGAAGAAAAAATTGCACGTTGCCTCTATGCCAATGGTCTTCCATTCAACTTGGTGAGATCACCATATTGGAAGGACATGGTGTCAGCAATAAATAGTGCACCTCCTGATTTCACAAGTCCTGGGTATGAAAAGGTGCGTACCACCTTATTGCAAAAAGAGAGGAAATATGTAGAGGCCCAACTAAAACCAATTAGAGATTCTTGGGTTGAAACAGGTGTATCTATTGTTTCCGATGGATGGAAAGATTGCAAAAACCGTCCATTGATTAATGTTATTGCAGTGTCCCCCAAGGGGGCAATGTTTTTGAGGGCGGTTGACTGTGAAGGGCAAGTGAAAGATGCAATGTTCATTTCCAGGATTCTCATTGACTCCATAGAGATGGTGGGTAGTGAAAATGTTGTCCAAGTAGTTACGGACAATGCAAAAGTTTGCAGGGCTGCAGGTGCTTTGGTAGAGGCCAGATATGAGCACATCTTTTGGACACCGTGCACTGTACACTCCCTCAATTTGGTGATGCAAGCAATTGGCACCCAAATAGAGTGGGTGAAAGAAATATACCAGGAGTCTGAGGAGATCCAGATGTTTGTGACAAACCACCATATGTCACAAGCAATTTTCAGAACTTTTTCAACATTGGAATTGTTGAAGGTAAATTTTAAAATTTAATATATTTAGTTTCATTTATCATTTATGTCATGTTTTACATAATTGAATAAAATAATTTTTTGCATTATTTACATATTTTAAATGTGTTATTAACTTACTATTAACATGTTCTTAGGTTGCCGAGACCCGGTTTGCATCTCACACAATTGTTCTGAGACGACTTGTGAAGGTGAAAGATGCATTGAGTCAAATGGTTATTAGCAACCAATGGAGTATATGGAAGCAATCAAATTCAGAGAGGGCCCAAAAAGTCAAGGCATTGATCTTGAATGACGATTGGTGGGATCGTGTGAATTATGTATTGGAATTCACCGAACCTATCATGTCTATGCTTCGGTTTGCTGATACAGATGAACCATGCTTGGGGGATGTCTATGATAGCATGGACACAATGTTGGAAAAAATAAAAATAGAAATACAAAAAAAAGAGAATGATCCTGAAGACACCTTGTACAAAAGGGTGGAAGCAATTGTTCTTCATCGTTGGAACAAGATGACAACTCCATTGCACCTCCTTGCATATGCCCTATCTCCGAGGTACTATACCACTGAAGTGCTTTCTATCCCAGGGAGAATACCGCCATATAGAGATTCTGAAGTTGCTAATGGGTATAAGACGGCATTTAGTAGAATGTTCAGTGATCCAGAAGTGCATGCAAGTGTCATGAAAGAATTTGGAATGTTTGTCACAGGAAAATCAAAAAATCATACCGCTTCTGTTGCTAGAGACCAATACAAAATGGATGGTCTTACATGGTGGTACCTCCATGGTCAAGATTATATGTACCTCCAACCTCTTGCAATCAAGATCCTCTCACAAGTAAGTTTTTTTTTTTTTTGCCACTTGTATTGTAAAATTTAACACTTAACATTCTTGAATTTATCTTGCATTTTTTTATTTTATTTTTAATTTTGTTGGTTTTCTCTCCAGGTTGCAAGCTCTTCTGCCGCTGAACGGAATTGGAGTACATACTCCTTTATCCACTCAGTGAAGCGTAACCGGTTGGCTGCAAAAAGAGCTGAAGACTTAGTGTATATTCATTCCAATTTGCGTCTTCTGTCACGTAAGGATCCTCAATACAGGCAGGGGGCAGCGAGGCTTTGGGATGTAGCACCCGAGTCTACTGACTTGGATGCAACCATTCAGGATCTTGCTAGAGCCACTATGGATGATGTGGGTGATATTGATGACATATCACATGGTGTTGGATCCGCTTTGGGTTCAAATGATGATGATTTTGAAGTTGAAACCACTCAAAATCCAAGTCATGATGATTCTGACAATCCTTTTGATGATTGATGAGCATATGAACAATGAACATTGAATCATGTTTCAAATTTTCAATGTTTCATGAACTACATTTTGTAATTCAGTAATTTTATTTGAATATTTTTCAACTATCAATTGGCATTTAATATTTATCTTTGGCATTTGGCATTGGTCAATGATCAAGTATCATACTATGAAATGATTTAGTTTTACAATTCTCTATGTTTCTCTTATTTTTTTGTATATATAATACATATATATATATTTATAATATATTAAATTATTAATATATATATATATATATACACACGTACCCATACGTACCCAAACCCCTAAAAAATTTTGCCTCAGACACGTCTCATCAAGGCATCCAACCCCCTAACCCAACCGTAACTTAGAATAAAATATGTCCATCAATGTTAGAATAGTCAAGGAACATCTTGATTAGGCCTTCTTCAAGAAGAAGATCATGCCACTATAATTGCATCAAGAAAGACAACTAGAAATGTTTAGTCCACTACCTACTCCAAGTTTTAAGAGGAAGAATCTATCAAGATTCATTGGTGATGGGATGGAGATCCAATGTGTGATCTATAAATTAATAAGGATAGTCCTCTAACAATTATTCACCTACAAATTTCACACACTATTAAACAACAATTCTCCAAAACAAGATGCAATCTCTATGTTAGAGCCTAACACACCTACTTGGTTCATTGAAGAATCCACAAAATATGTAAAAAGTGTTGGAAATGACTGCAACAAAAAGGAGTAAACAAGACAATGATCGTAAACATGAAATTACTTTGAAGAAAACCTTAATGGATGAACACCAACAAGAGTGAGATACTCCAGCTCCTCAAACACCATATTTCAATCAATTGCATATGGATAAATGTTTTTGGGACAAACATATAACTGAGTTATACATCTATCTCTTGCTTGCAACTTTAGGAAAACCTATTCTTCAATTCACTGCTCCAAAAATATGAACTACACGAGAAATCCCACTAGCATCATTCTTTGTACAATGTTTCACACTTGTTTTTTATCTTATGTGCTTCAAATTGGTCAGTTTCCTTTGAAAATTCACATGGGAGTGGAAGAGACAATATCTGTAGCAGTTACCCTACCCCCATCAGGCAAAATGACAAAACTGTCAGTTCCCATAGGCTAGCAATTACAAAAATGTTAGAGCAAATATGAAATTGTCAAGTCAACAACTGTCGAGGTAGTTACAAAATTGGCTCTATGTGAACAAATGGCTGCAGAAACTATTTGGGAGATTATTAAAACGCCACTAGTTGCAATTGTTGCAACCAACAGTTTCATCACCAAGTGTAATATACTTCATTTCTTCATCTACTCCCCTATTTTCTAATTTCTCTAAGATGTTCTAGACCACCCCAATAAGAATTGACAGTTGGATTCAAAACCAATATCACAAAGAAAAATGAGTCTTTGGCTTTAGTTGCTAGGCAACTATCTCGATCCAATTTACAAATAACACATCCCCACTAAGGGCCTTTTGGTCCCCAAAAGCTCAAGGACTTAACCAGTGAGGAAATTTCTTCCTCGCGCACTCAATAGGATACCTACCATTTTACCTTGCTTAGCAGTTGCCCCATGAGACCACCTTGAGACCAACCAACAAAGTTTCATGCATTCTATTAGATTAATATAGATTAGTTAGCATATGATATATCAATGTTAGCATTATGAAATTAGTTTTTTATTTTTTAATATTGTGCTAATGAAAGCACATTGTTATATTTTGTTTTACGTAGGTTGTAGTTGTTGGGAATTTGTTCCTAAAAAGTGGGATAGGCTGTTTCATTATTTGGCTTATATAATAAGCCATTCTACAGCATACTTTACATTGGCTCAGGAATACAAAGCTAATATTGTATCAGAGCTTGTCTATTAAATAATTTGTGAAAGAAAGAGTCTTGATATGGTGGTTAGTGTCAAGATCTTCTAGAAACCAACACCATATCAAAGCAAGAGGTACTTGTTGATGAGCACACAATTATACTAAGAGGGGGGGAGGGTGAATCAGTATAATGCAACTTTTACTTTTTCAAACTTAATCAATCACAACAATAATAACCATGCAAGATCTAACAATTAATAACACAATAAGAACACCAAATTTACGTGGAAACCCTTAAGGGAGAAAACCACAGCAAAATACTGTTTATATTAAACTTCTCTTTACAACTTTGTAGGCATCAACCCACAAGAGATACCAATTCCCAAAATTCATAGGCACCAACCTACTGAAGGCGCCAACCCCCACAGCTAAGCACCAACTTAGCAAGGATACAAATTTCTCCTTTAGGAAGCACCAACTTCCAAATCAACAAAGTATTTTCCTTCTTGAGTATTGCTTCTTCAAGGGATGATCATTTAATTCTCTTTCATATATTTCTCACATAATTCTCATACTCATTGCTTTACACTTCTTTCTTAAATGATCTCAATATATTTCTTATATGTTCATTTCTCTACTTCTATTTGCTTCTTCTTGATGATCTTCATATATATATATCTTGTCTACTTCAATCTTCCTCACAAAGTTTGTTATAAATCTGCTTATTCATTCTCTATAAATCTGCTCATGAAATATTCCATAATCTGCTCATGAAATCTTCCACAATCTGCTCATAAAACTTATTACAAGTCTGCCATGAAACTTCTCACAATCCCCTCATAAGTCTGCAAATAATCTTCTCACAATCTGCCCTATAAATGATGTTTCATTATTCATTTATACTCCTTCAAATCTGAATGTTCTTCCTCTTTTAAATCTGCCTATTCTTCCTTACAAAACCATTCATAGTATACACATATATCTGCTATAATTGATCTGCTTGATATTGCAAATGACCACGCCTTAAATCTGCTGGAGATTGTATGATATGATATTTATTACTCACTCCAAAATGCTCACTTTATATCTTCATTGCTCCTTAACAAAATCTGCTGCCTTTATTAGATCTGCTAATAAGTTCTCTTCTGAAAATGATATTATTTTTTATTGCTTGCATTTTATCCTCAAATTTATGTTCCTTATATACCATTTTCATTGCCCAAGAGAGGCGTCTTCTATACTAAAAGAGATGTCTTTATGAAAGGATCGACCTTTTCATAAAGCAACCAATTTTATTTAATTTATCTTTAAGCGCTGCCTTCTTTTTGCTAATTAAGCGCTACTTATTTCAAATGATAATCGCTGCATTTGTTTGACTTTATATTAAACGCTGTCCCTTTGTTAATGCTGCTTTTTATACTTTAATCACCACCTTTTTAATCGCTGTCTTCTTTTGTCATATCTGATTTTTGCCTTTTTCTTAATTTTGTCTTTTATGTGATTCTGTCTTTTTCACTCTTTGTCTTCTTCTTAGTGCTTTCTAATTTCATTGATGACTGTTTCTCCTTCTACCAAATTGTAACACATAGAAATCATTGTTCTTCACAAGAAAATTGTACCATATATAAAACTAATCGCTGTATGTGTATATCAAAGCATGATTATTTAGAAATGACTTCAAACCGTCTTTTATATCATCCTTGTCTCTTTTCTTCCAGGGAGTCGGCCTCTATCATTTATCTCTCTAATGCTTAAATCTTTAATTTAAAAATACATTCTCCAACATGTAACGGATATAACAGGCAACTGTTATTACAACAATGATCACATTAATTACTCCATGCTTTTGACATCAATGCCAACACATTCCAACGATCTCCTTATTCATCTTCAATGCATTAATGATATTGTAATGTTGACATCAATGACATTCTTTCCAACACGTGTGAAAATCAGCAAAGAGGACATGCTGGTAATGCTGAGCAACACAGCCCAGAGCAGCAAATAAATCATTGCTGCATTCATTCTTCTATGTTCTTCAACACAAAAGAGCCTGGTAATGTGACATGGAGTTTTGGTGCAGTCTGTGAAGGTATTTCTAAACCTGTAAGAAGTGCTGATTAAAAATTTGTATGCTATTATACAGTCATTGAGCCATCATTAGAGATTTAGGATATTCCTGAGCTAGAGCAGGTGCATTGAGGAGTTGCTGCTTATAAGCACAACAGAAGTTGTTGAAGCTGTTACAGATCTGTGCAGCCAGTAATTCACATATCTTGCAAACATTAGGAGGACATGTTGAAGGAGGACAGAACAGTAGTGGATACTGGACACAAAGCGTGAGGCGTGAATCATGGATAGGTATCGTTTGCATACAGCAGCAAAGTCATCCACAAATAAGTATCTTGCCATGTGAAACAGAAAAAGATTTGGTATCTTTTGCATCTAGCAGCAAGCAAAAACAAAAACAAACAAAAATGAGGAAGGCACAGCCTGAAGTCAACGTTTATTCTAATTTTGTAAAGTTTATTTGGAATCTTATACAAATTAATAATTATTAAATAATTGACAGAATCAAGTCTAGGAGGGTTTTAATTTTTTAACTTTTGACTGAGAGGCTATTTTTCCTGAAACTCGGCCACATTTTGAGTATTAGTATAATATACATCCTGTAAATTTGTTTTGCTCCAGCATTGCTGGATCTCCCAATTTAATTGTTTTCTTAAATTGCCTTATAAAATATTGTTAATTTAATGTCTTTCAAACTGTGAGGAATTTTATCCTGAAAATCCACCACACTGAGTCTAGTAGAGTCTAAAACATCCCTGTAAAGTGGTTTTGTTCCAGCTCTAATGAACCTCTTGATTTAATTGTTTTTATCAATCACAAGTCAAGTGGAGTGTGTTGCCGTGGCAGGGATCCAAGCATTGCTTTTGCTCGACTCTTAGAAGTAGACTAACAAGAATTGTAGTCTATGGAGTCACAAACTACTCACCATTTGTGAGTATTGTAATCTTGATCAAATCGTGTTAAACAAGGAGGCACGACCTCAAAATCATCTGGAGGACTACGACAAAAGGTATAAAGAAGCTTTAATGCTTCTAAAATTGTTTGTTACTGATGCATTAGTCCTAGAGGTTAGAAATGCCACTGTAGCTCCAACATTGTGGGAAAGTCTCCAAACAAGATATCAAGCATTTGAAGCTGAAAGAGCTTTGTATATAAAAAATCTTTTATTTTCCACGAAGTTACGAGGACCTATTTCCAACTATCTTTTGTATGTGAAGGATCTCAATGATCAATTGGCGGCCATCGAGAAGTCAATGGATCATCAGGATTTGATTGCATTGATAATGCATAATTTGCCACCATCATTTGATTCCTTTGTTGAGTCTTTGCATCTACTTACAGATACTCAAGAACTTGATTTTGAGAAGCTCTCATCACTTCTCTTACAAAAGGAACGAAGGCGAGAACAATTAGGAGCAACAACTTCGAACATCGCAATAAGGACATTAAGTACACAAAGCATAAACAAAGAAAACATAATAAGGCGCCCGGTCCATCAAGTGAATCTTCAAAGGGTGATAAGTTAATGCAAAGATCCAAGTGGAAATGCTACTAATGTAAAGAAGCAAGACACTTCAAGAAAAAAATTCAGAAGGGACAACAAGATCTTGCAAGCAATCAAAAGAAGTCAGAGTCTGCAAATGTTGCTAAGGAGGATGAACAAGAAGCAATAGATGACTTTTCTTTTGTGGCATCGTAGAACCAATCTAATGAATCTACAACTTGGTATTTCGACTCTAGTGCATATCGACACTATACATGTCTTAAAGACTAGTATGTAAGTTTTGTTGAGGATATGAGTAGTAGTGAATCTATTTCTTTAGGTGATGGTAAGGATGTGGGAATGTTTGGGTAACATTGAACAATGGTGTAAATTATATATTTAAGAATATTCAATATGTCCCTAACATGAGCAAAAATCTACTATCTAAAAGTGAGATCACTAAAAATCCCTATCTTTGTGTAAAGCTTCAAGGAAACAAATGTATGGTAATTACTCTTCAAGATAACAAAATGATTGTTGTTGGCATTGGTGAAAAGGAATTGTATAAATTGGTTGATCCCAATACAACAAAAGCACATGCATTTGCAGCAATTTAGAGTACGAATAAACTTTGGCATGAAAGATATGGCCATTTGAATTATCAGTATTTGTCTATGCTTAAAAAGACTACTACGGTTGATGGGCTTTCATTCATTCAAGAAAGTCAGAATGTATGCATAGGATGTCAAATGGGGAAACAAAGCCAACATCAATTTAATATTAATAAGGCATGGTAGCCAAAGGGGTTTTAGATTTGGACTTTGGTACATCTTGATTTGCATGGTCCTATGAAGACTACTACATTATATGGTGCAAAGTATTTCTTGTTACTTGTTGATGACCTTTCTAGAAAAATGTGTTTTTATTTTTTGAAGAACAAATCAGATTGTTCTTCTAACTTTGTGGCAATTAAAGCTTTTGTTGAAAAACAAGTAAACAAGTCAAGACATTGAGATCAGATAATGGATGTGAGTTCATCTCTGACCAATTCAAGGAATTTTTCCGAAAAGAAGTTATCCATCAATAGTATACCACTCCATACACTCCATAGCAAAATGGAGTCATGGAAAAGAGGAATAGGACAGTTAAGGAGATAGCAAGGTGCATGGTGCATATTCAAAATGTGCCATATATGTATTGGGCAAAAACTATCAATACAACAATCTAAATCCTTAACAGAACTCTATGTAAAGCCTTGCAATATGTCACTCTAAAGAAAGCATGGTCAAACAAATAACCTTTTTTAAGTGATTTTCGAGTTTTTGGTTGTATTGCTTATGCACATATTCCTAAGGAAAAGAGAAGTAATTTATAAGCAAAAAGCAAACCATATTTATTTGTTGGATATAGTGAACAATCCAAAGCAAACAAACTACTAGATGTCTCTAAAAATAAAATTGTGGTGAGTAGAGATGTTATTATAGATAAGAAAATGTCATTCTTTTCAATTGATGGTAATTCTGTAGATAGTAGTGAATTTATAATAGTAACTATTCCTAATTCTAGAACAAGTTATGATGTTGAAATCAAAATGAAACATTAAAAAAATTACATTCTAGGGAAGGATCAATTAGAGAAGAGTGATACTTCCTCTTCACAGGGCAATCAAGATGGCCAACAAAAGAAACCAAAGTGATACTATACTACGATGAAGGATGTTTGAGAGAATGAATTGCCAAAGGTGATGGGAGGTCAATCTACACATTCAAGGAAACATCTTGTGCAAGGTAGTGAGCAGATAAATTTTGCTCTAATTTCTGCATTCCTCGAACATTTGAGCCCAGTACATTTGTAGAGGCCAAAGGGAAGTCGGAATGAAAAGCTGCCATGAAGGTGTACTATGATTCCTTGATGAAAAATAAGACTTGGGTGTTGTCAACATTGCCCCCAAGATAGATCAAATGGTTCTTTAGAAAAGTATAAAGCTCGTCTTGATGCCAAAGGATATGCACAAGAAGAAGTAGACTATGAAGAGACATCTGCTCCTACTATAAAAATGATGACATTTTGGTTGTTTTCTCTATTGCTACTCGATTTGGATGGAAGTTATATCAAGTGGATATTAAAATACCTTCTTGAATGGAGAATTGGAGGAAGAGGTCTACATGATTCAACCCTAGGGATTTCTAGTTCTAGGCAAAGAACATTTGGTTTGCAGGTTGGTAAAGTCCTTATATGGGCTTAAGCAAGCTCCTCAGGCCTGGTATTTTAAAATTATCAATATCTTCGAGATTCTAGTTTCAGAAAAATCTATTTTGAACCCACTCTCTATTTCAAAATCAAAGGAGGTGACATAGTGATCCAAATTGTCTATGTTGATGACCTTGCCATCATTGTAAGCAATGCTATTTTAATTGAACAAGTAAAACATGATATATGTTTTGTTTTTGAAATGACGGATCTCTTTTCATACAATTTCAAATGACTAAATGTAATCCTACATCTACGTCTATGGAAGTTGGGATCAAGCTCTCAAGCAACATCACTAGTCAATGAAACAATGTATCAACATTTGGTCATAAGTTTGATTTATTTTACTACTACATAGACGTACTATTTATTTATTTATTTATTCTATTGCTTTTATTTACTTTTGACTAACTATGCTAACTACATCATCCCCCCCAAAAAAGAAGTCATCTTCCTAGACAAATACTACAAAAACTAGGAGACACTAGAAGTAATTTAGTGCGAGGGTTGAGAAGACATCCCTGGCTGTGGGGGAATGTAATATCCTTTGACAATTCTGACCTCAAAATGCTGAGTAGAGGCTCAAGGAATATCGTCAAACACTTTGCATACAACCTCTTTACTTGTTGTTTCTGTGTTTTAGTCTGATTATGCTTTGCTTGAATTGATATCAAATATGATTTTGAATGCTTGCAAATGATGCTTAAACAACTATCATATAAACTGAAATGATATGCAACATATTTTGTATTTTCAAATGCATATAAATGGCTTAAACTAATGCAAATCATCACCTACAGCCAAATGACATTTCATCAAACACTTGGCATGCATACTAATGTACTAATCATAAAGAATATAAACATGCACATTACATCAAATATAGGACCTGCAACTTATCACTCTTTTATTAAGATATATTGTCTAATACAATGCTGATATGAATGGCCAAGACTCTTGGCTTTACAATTTAATGCAACTCCAAAAATCTGAGTACAAATGACATTATTCTATATGCTTATATGAATGCAAATATCAAGAGGAACCTGGTTATTATGTGCTCTCCCATTTGATGAAGGCATAGCAGCCTCTTATGCAATGTATGAAGTCCTCACAAGCCAAATCAATCCCTTCATGGAGCTGCCCCTGTTTCAGAATTACAGCCTCTAGCATAAATAAATGTGAACTCTAATCGCCTCCCAAAGGCACCAAAAATCATTGCCACTCATCAAGGAATAAAGCGCCTCAATACCCATGAAGAATCGACCCCTCCATAGCAAGGTATGAATGAAATCGTGGGTTCCAGGTCTGCAGCATTATGACTGTAATTTGATGACAGCAGTGCCAAAATCGTTTTGAAACATGCCAAAAATGATGCCTTCAGTCTGCAACAATATCTCCAATGCACTCCCAATCGATCCTTCACAAATTTACCAAATCTCTTCCTCCAAGTCGATGCCAACAACTGATATCTTCTTCATAAAATCTAGAAATGCTAAAGTGCTCAAATTGATTTGCTTTTAGTGATGAATGTACAGCTGCAAGACAAATCGAATCTCTCCAAATGCTTCAATAAGCTGATATGTAATCTCTTTCACCAAATTTGGCCAAAGGAAACAAAATTTGCAATGTAAGCACAAATTGAACTTCTGAGTGAAGCCCACAATGAAGCAATAATTCAGCTGATATTTCACAACCTCAAAATTGCATAACCAATGAGAGTTTTCGTTCCCAGTGGCTAGAAATGGCAGAAACCCTAGCTGGCTTCCTCACCAAACAATAACATCAAGCAATAACAATTCTTGGATGGTTAGAAGCTTGGCTAACCCTCTCTTTATACTTTTTTTCCAAGGAGAGGTCAATTCCTCTAGAAGCTTCTCAAATAATAATATAATATTTGCACTTTAAAAATATTTAAAATATGACTTTATAATATAAAGTGCAAATATAACATTATAACATAATATTAAAATAATTATTATTATTAAAATTACCTTTAATAATAATTAAACATTATATCTTAAGAAAACTCCTTATTTCTCCAATTCAACTGAATCCAGGAAAAAGGAAACCATCAACTAACTAGATATCTGCCACAAAGGACCCCCTAACCATGCTCATTAGCCTATGAGGGTCAGGAATAGGCTAAAACATCCACAAACAACATCAGGTAAAAATGGGGACATTACAAGGAACAGATGAAGTAGAGGTGGTTGCCAAGGACGTAGAATTGCTCAAGAAAGACAAGAGGATACAAGCCCTCGAAGAAGAAATGGCCAAGCAGCTGGAAGCAAAGGACAAAAAGATAGAGAAGGTCAATAAGCATTTGAAGGAGGCGGCACATTTGGTGAAGACAACAAGGGAAAAGGAGTTGAAAGCCACTCGCCATCTACAGCAGCGAACCGAGGAGGTGTATCGGCTGAGACAACTTACCACTCGAGCAGCCACCCCTACTTCATCGGTTCCCCCATCGCCAAGGATGTCTTCTCAACCCTCCTCCCACTAAATTACTTGTAGTATCTCCCAACTTTTGTAGTATTCGTCTAGGAAGACAACTTTTTTCGGGTGGGGGGGGGTGATGTAGTTAGCACAGTTAGTCAAAAGTAAATAAAAGCAATTGAATAAATAAATAATACATGTTTTGTTTCGGGAATTAGTCCCTGATGGTGATTAGTTGATCGGGTGGTTGCCGACAATTGGTGTTCTCAACCAACGCCAGCTAACTATTTATAGTTCCAAATCAAATGTAATCAGGGACAAGCACAGATGATATACATTGTAATGATTGCTGCCATATGAATAGAATACCAATATATTGTTCTATGCAATTGCTATGTGATTACCTTATTTTGTCAATGTTGTTTTGTATGTTTGTTTACTCTGTATTGCAATTTACCATGTAGTGAGTAAACATAGACTAGATCTATGTTTTGCAATCAGTTGTCTTTCTTATTTCATGTCTAAACCTCAAGAAAAACATTAGAAAGCTACAAAACGAGTCTTTCGATATATCAAAGGGTCCCTTGACTTTGGCATTCTATATGAGCAATCTATTGACTTCATGCTAACAAGATATAACTACTCTAACTGGGCTAGATCAGTTGATACAAGAAAGTCTACAATAGATTATATTTTCACTCTCAAGTCTGCAGTAATTTCTTGGCAGAGCAAGCTATAAAACACAATTGCATTATCTTCCACTAAAGCAAAACATAAGGGAACAGTCAATATAGGTTGTGAGGTAATGTGGTTAAGAAGGCTATTGGTTGATATAAAATTGAATCAAATTGCACCAGCCTCACTTTTCTGAGACAACCAAGAAGTTCATCATTATTACATTCAACTTATTGTACCAAACCAAGTTTGTCTTTATTATTGTCCTACAAAGGACCAAACTGCAAATATAATGACTAAACCACTTGATAAAGAGAATTTGTTCCTAAAAAATAGGATAGGTTGTCTTATTATTTGGCTTATATAATAAACCATTCTACAATGGATTTTTTGCTGGCTCAAGAATACAAAGTTAATACATTCCTCTTTGAGTTCTCTCTTTTTTTTGAAGCACCATATCACCCCCTAACTCTTCTTGATTGTTTGGAACAAGGCCTTCCACCAAAGGCAACTATACTTCTTCCTCATCGTCAAGCACTAAGAGCTGAAATAACCAAAGATGCTCTATGTTCACCACTAAGTAGATATTCATTTATGGAGCTAAATCAAGACAAAAAGCATTCATGCTCGCTTGTTCTACAATCTAAAATGGCCCATACCTTAAGGGCTTAAGTTTTCTTTCTTGCCTTTGGAGCCTCTCTTTACTCAAGCACAACCAAACCCAGCCAGTACTTATACTTGGCTTGTGACTCCTTTAACCTCTCCTAAACACAAAGATGGATCTGCCAAATCTTGTCAACGAACTTCTTAGCCCTGTGGACATCTAAATCTACCTTCTCTCCCTCTTTGTGTGACTTTCCCAAATGTCTCTAAAGGTGTCAAATTATTTCACATATGAACTACCTTGTTGTAAGAATGCTGAATTTATACTAAATTCTAATCCCAAGTTCAAGAATGCCTCTAATTATGGTGTCTTAACAGCTGCAAAAGTGTTTGGTTTGCCACTTCAGTTTGACCATCAATTTGAGGATAGAATGTGGTTGATCTTTTCAATCAAGTACCCATGTCTTCCCATAAGGCACACCAAACTTACCCGAACACCTTGAATCACAATCTAAAATGATACATTCCGAAAAATAAAAATGCACCCATACACATGAAAAGAACAAGTAAGCTACATCTTTATTTGCTAAAGTCTTCTTGCAAGGAATAAGAACATACATCTTACTAAACCAATTCACCACCACAAAAAGATAATCATTACATTTCTCTGTCATAGGTAATCCTCCCATGAAACCCATTGAGATGCTTCCATGGATGTGAAGGACCTATGTTGCAGGGTTTGGTAGAACCCCCCATACCTATATGGTTCTAGTTTAGGGCTAGGCCTAGGGCAAACCCAAGTAGACCAATTGGCTGCCCAAAAGGAAAAGCTAAAAATATCTTATTTTTATTAACAAACAAGTGCCAAAATACCTAATTTTTCCCTTAAGTGATAAAATTGTGAAAATGGCATGCACCATAAATGTTTGGTGTGGTTTTTAAGGCCTTAATTTGGGCTTGGTGGCAAGGGCTCTACCCCTCGACCTTGACCTATATCATTATAAGGAATGCACCAAGGGCGCTACCCTCTGACCCTACGAGGGGTGCTACCTCTCAACACCACAAGGGGCTCTGCCCCTAGACCCCTATAATGGGTGCTACCCTTCAACCCCATTGGAGTCTCCACTCCCAAACCCCCACTAATTGCAATCCCCAAATCTAGGCCCTTAGTTCCCCCATCCTTAAGACCCATCTTCACATCCCCCCATCCCCTCATCCTAAGATTTTGTGGAATATAGCTTATTTTGGCCAAAGTTAAACAATTATATAGGTTGTAAGTTCTTCAACTAAGAGGAATCAGAACACATACTCCTTTATCTACTCAGTTAAGTGCAGTCAATTGGTTGCAGAAGACATTGAGGATTTGGTTTTTGTGCACTTCAACTTGCATCTCTTGTCACAGAAGAAACCTAATTGCAACAAAAGGGTGACAACAAATTGGGATCTAAATCCTAAGTATATTGACTTCACTCTATTATCGCACAACTTGCCAAAATCTCTATATATCAAGCAACTTCTACATATGACATGGTTGGTGGAAGTGCCATTGTTGTTGATTGTGGTTTAAATGAAATTGAACCAGATCTTGACATTCATGCTCTAGATGAAGAGCAATATGAAGATTGTTGAATATTGATTGTAATTTTCAATTGTTTATTGACATTTGACAAATCATTCAATTATGAATTTCTTAGTAATTTATTTTTTGCAAATTAGGATGTATTTAAATATTTTGTTTATTGGCAATTATGACTATTACAGTTTTTATAATTTTAATAAATATATAAAATTATATATATTCATGAACTTGTACCCATACCAAAGGGAAAAATAATTTTGTATCAACATACCCAAACCCAAACCCATCATGTACCAAGACCAGCAACTTAGGAAGGAACTAATAATGGCTAGTACAACCCCAACTGTCATGTCCCCGAAATCGGGACCTTAAAGATAACGGAATAGAATTATGAATTGTTAGCCATCGATATAATTATAACTGTCAAAAGACAATATTATAATTATAATTATTGTGAATATTAAAATATGTACAAACGATTAAATATTAAATTATCATAAAACAAGAAAATAAAATTATTTAATCTCCAAAGGATTGAAATATTGAAAGCACTAAATAGTTAGTATCTATTCAAAAAGTCATTCATCGTGTAAGTGTTATCTTCTGCTTAATATTAAATGGATATTATCGGGCTGGTTTGCTCTTTCCGCTCCAGAGATTGATAGCTGATATTATCCAAGTCCAACATCCTTGTTGTCAGCAGTCACTGAAGATTAAGAGTTGATTAAAAAGGATTGACACCCTTAATTCATTTGCCACCTTTACCTATAATTTCTGCTAATGATCAAGATGACTAACCAATCGTGATATCCTTTACTTTTGGGCAACCGATGCAAACTGGGGCGAAGTCATTAAACCTATCGCATATATTGTAGATTTGATAGATGAAGGATTTCAGGCAATATTGAATTATCAGGGACAAGTCGTGGATACTCATTCGAGGTCAAAGTGTGACATATCTAATATCATATAGCCATTAAAGTCCACTGAAGACGTCATTTAGTAACGCAGATGTTATCTCGGTATTCGGCAATAGGATTATCATCCTTGCCTTGACCAGCCAAGGTTATTTGTTATCGGTAGTGACTCATGTTAGTACTAGGCATTTGGAACGACTATCAGCTCAAAAATCGTGTAGATGCTAATGTCTGAAGAACCTTCTTGAGAGCAGAAATATTCTAAGAGTCGTCACTTGTGATTCATATGGAACGAAGGCAACACAGAAACCGTGCTCAATACTGCAAGAATTTCTAGACGAAGAGCCACTGCACATTGATGTTGTAAGAACCCATGATGATATCGCTGCTTAAAGGAAATTCAATCAAGACATAAATATTTGGTTAAGTCTTTAAGAGACCAAGGCTAAACATTACTAAAGCTTAAACAATCACTATTAACAAGTAGTGATTATAATTTACAAGGGCCCGCGATTCCCCATGTAAAGGCATTGCTTGGCTATAACCATCGATTATGGTGTTGAGTGATTAAGTAAAATCATGACTTAATTATGACTAAATGGCAGCAATTATAGGTTGGAGTCATGCCCATTCCAAAGGACATCACAATTTAAATGGACACAACCTCTCACATCAAAGGATATATTAAGATATCAAATTCATCCAAGGAGAAAAAGGAATACAGCCTTCTAAAAGATTTAAAGGTGATCTGGGGGATCGGTGAAGAATAGGAAGACAATGGGAGAGTAAGGAATGAAATGGAATGGAATTTTGGGGGAGAGGAATCAGAT
The DNA here is from genome assembly GCA_007258455.2 of Sequoia sempervirens. Classification (NCBI taxonomy): domain Eukaryota; kingdom Viridiplantae; phylum Streptophyta; class Pinopsida; order Cupressales; family Cupressaceae; genus Sequoia; species Sequoia sempervirens. The sequence continues at coordinate 9,747 of VDFB02004608.1, read as the reverse complement.
AAAAAGGTCTGAGAAAGGAATGAAGAAACAAAAGGAAATACATTCAAGTGTTGATAAAGGAAGTCCTAAAAGGAATATATCAGTGAGACATATATATTTGAGCAGAGATAAATCTGCAGGGAACATACAGTGGTAATATACAAAGGTATAGGTAATATTCTGTCACGAAGAAGACTCTTTGGGATCCGATCACAGCAAGGTAAGTATTATAATATACTTGAATTAAAAGTTTATAGCTACTTATGTGGAAGGTAAGCGCTGTGAATAAGGCAGTCTCTGTAAAGATCATCGGGCATGAGAAGAAGTCATTACTGAAGATAAAGAGCTGATGGGTCTGCAACCAACAAGAGGTGAGTACTTCTGACTTGCAGAAATAAATAACTGAATGCTTACTACAGATTAGAAAATGATACCTAAATGAGAATGAATAAGTGATTAGTAGCGAATCTTTGATAGAAAATTATCTTTATGATCTACGCAGACTGAGATATGTGTTTCCATAGCTCTGTCATGCTTGTTATTTATATTTATTAGTTCTGGGGTAGGCTTATCATAACTATGGTCTGTGGATTACATATATGTGTTCATATGAAATATATCTATGTATGCATCAATATTCATAGATACATCATAAATGAGGAACAATTACAATATACATATAATATATAGTTATACAATAGTATAATATAGAAGTTACGATTATCCAATAATGATGCTTACAGAAATTATTGTGTCTTATTGAGCTATTATGACTTTACCTTGAAGAATAGACTTCGGGCCAAAATTCCCTTTCGCTAGCACTCATTAAGGATAAGGAGTTTGTGGAGGGAAAGGCTGGTAAATCGATCCATTGATGGACAGTCCCAAGACAGGTAAGAAACCTTGAGGGAGTCCAATTAGAGATCGTTCACGCGCCTTTGGCATAGTAAACCTACCATCCAATGAGGTTGGGAAAGAGGAAGCAAGGTGAAGATCTATTCCGATCAAGAGTAATAAGTCACATCAAATTATGTTAGTTATGCACTAGTTGATAATAATGCATTTCATTCATCTTATTCCTGAAATGTTCAATCTAAAATGGTCCAATTTAATCATGAACAAGGAACTATGTGTCTTTGTTGGTAATGCATGATGTGTGCAGGTCCTCAAGGCAAATTTTCATGTGCAAAATTAAGTATCGGTAAGTACAAATTTGAGATCCTAACTTGTGCATTTTATGTCTCTAATTAGGGGATATTACAACAACTTCTAGTCATTTGGCTTGCCCACACTACAAAATTTGCACCCTCAAAAGAACATTGAGACATCATTTGCATGTTTGACCAATAAGCATACCTCTAAAGGTTTGCAATAGTCTTTGAGACCAAAAAATGATCAACTACTTTAGAGGTATGGACCTCCCTCAAGGAACAACAACCTTCTCTCATTTAGAACACACAACTTGACCAATCAAAAACACAATCCAACTTGAAAAAATAATCCAATTTTGGTTTGAAATCAGCTACCTTACCCACAATATTTGCTGGTATATCTCTCCAAATTCTTCATCTTGCTCATAGTCCTTCATACAAACCTCTTTGGTGAAAGGTATTAATTGGGAAAGTAATGAACTCAGCACAAACAATGAGCAACCTCCACTATTGAATTCAAAGAGAAATATAAAAAAGAAGTAACTAACTAACTAGGCTAGTCATACATTACCAACTATCATTACAACTGACTATAACCACCAATTACTTTTATTATTAACATTAATAATACTAAAATATTATTAATGCTATGAAGTAGTTTTAATGCGGTAATATACTAACAATCTTTCCCTATTACATCATTTTCTCAAGATCACAAGTTAAGAAATTTCAAAAAGCTTTGAACTTCACTACTTCAAGTGATTTAATGAAAATGCATATACACTACTCCTAAGTTGAATAATAGTGGAGCTAAATATTATGTTGTTGAACATGTTCTTAAATGTAGTGGCATTGAACTTCAATATGTTTAATGTGCTCATTGAAAAACCATATTATGAACAAACTTCAACACGCCCCAATTATCACAAAATGTTGTCTTTCAAGTATACCCCTTCCTGGAAAAATGTGTTGTAATCATATCACTTTGCAAACAACTCCACTTGTGGCACAATATTTTGCTTCTATGCAAGAGTGAGCAAGAGTAGTTTTCTTTTTATTCCCCCATCATCCAAGGATCAGGCATAGCATGTGTTTGTACATCTAGTCAAGACAAATTTATCATTCTACTTATATTCCAAGTCATGTTTCATTGTACCACGAACATATCTCAACACTTACTTTGTTGCTTTTGATGGTATGCCTTTGGTTCTTGCATGAACCTCGAAAGATAACTAACAACAATAGCTGATATTTAGCCTGATGTAGATTAGGTAAACAAGACTCCAATCAGTTGGCAATAAAGAATTGCATTCACACTAGGTGACAAATCATTCCTTCATAGCTGCAAACTTGTCTCCATTGGTGTTGACATTGATTTATAATCTACTATTCTTAATTTCTCAAGCAATGTCTTGACATACTTCATTTGAGTGGCAAAAAGGAATTTTCATTTGCCACACTTCAAATCCAAGATAATAATTGAAAAGCCCCATGTCTATCATGTCAAACAAACATTTGAGATCATTCTTTGTCGCTTCAATCATCAGTTGAGAACTCCTTGTGATGACAAGATCATGGACATACACTATCAAAATCACAATATCACCCTTTTTCTCTCTAAGGTAGATTAGGATCATATGTAATCTTAGTGAATCCATAGGAGATGCTCATCACTCTTTGACATACCAAGCTCTAGGAGCTTGTTTCAAACCATAGAGAGATTAACAAGTTTCCACGCTATCTGCTTTTAACCTAGTGCAATGTATCCCTCTAATTGAATCATATAAACCTCTTCCTTGAGATCTTTATCTAGAAAGCACTCTCAACATTCATTTGATGAACTTGTAAACCAAACTGAGTTGCCATTGCCAAAGCCATCTTAATGGTCTTGATCTTTGCAAAGGGGAAAATGTTTCTTCATATTCGATGCCTTCCTTCTATGCATAGCCCTTAGCCACAAGTCAAGTCTTATAAGTGTCAATACTTACATTTGCTTTGTATTTTATCTTGAACACCCATTTGCATTCAATACCTTTCTTCTTTGGGGGAATATAAAACATTCCCAAGTGTTGTTTTCATCAATTCCTAGTATTTTGCATCCATTGCATCTTTCCAAGATTGTGACTCAAGAACCTACCACACCATTTCTAGTTTTGAGTTCTAAATTGTTGATTTTAGGATCAGATTTGCATGCACAGAAAAATAATTCAAAATCAGAGACAACAACACAGCAGTTACCCTAGGAAAACCCTCCTCTTGAGGGAGAAAAACCCAGCAACAAAGATCTCTCTTATATATATAAACAAAGAATACAAATCACTTTACAATTAGGTCTAACTCAAGACCAATGTTCAGCACTCTTGACAGATGCAATAGCAAATATCAAACTGTCACTAAATCAGTTCGCAATCTGATATTGAGGTGCAGAGAAGAGCTCACTCTTGACAGAGCATAGACCTACAGAAAGTTCGCACCTGGCAGAGATAGAATATGGATTTACAGAAATTCGCACCTTATCATCTAATTTGTTCGTGCCTTGTCATCTGGTATATTCGCGCCTTGTCATCTGATCTGATCACACTTCATCAGACACACTTGATGATCTGAAATAACGAACTGATGATACCGAACTTATGTGAATAACGAACTGATGATCGCCCTTGAACATACATTCGCATACATTCACACTTGATGTGATCAATCAAACTCTAAATAGCAGATTACAATGGGCGAGTCAAGGTGAATATATACAAGTGAATGGGAGAGACGCGTCCACTCACATACTTCATGTCGGCCTCTTAAGAGATCGCGTATCTTCTTAATTGAAGTCGGCCTTGATAAATGTTATATGTCGGCCTAAATGGATGTTCACACCTCTTCACAAGAGGTCGGCCCTCTTTAAGAAATCGTATCCCAAGGAGAATGAAGTCGGCTCCAAATAATAAACACATATTAAATGTTTTCTAATAACAGATCAAGGTGAATTCGTAACTTCTTATGTCGGCCATACAATGTGAAGATAAACAATAACAATAAATATAAATTGAATAGCCAATGGCTATCATTCAATTTATGTTTCCACGAAGGAGCTGAGCTGGAAGGAGCTACCGAAGCTGCTATATCATTAACACTCCCTCTCAGCTAGGGAGAGAACTTCCAGCTGCACAAGTACGAATCATCTCAATATGAGATCCATCAGCCATCATTGCCCGCAATCAGATATAAAGAGAAGGATATCACCTCAATGTGATGACGAACATCATGGCTACATCCATGTGTGAAATGATATATCACCTCATTGTGATATTGACCACCATGGCTACACCCATGTATGGAAAGGAGCTTATCACCTCATCGTGAAAGCATATCACCTCAATGTGATATCAACCATCATGGCTACACCCATGTATGGTATGTACAAGTGTTCATCACTTGCGTGATGTTGTCACCTCAACGTGACTTTCACCATGGCTCTCCCAGAGGGTGAAACACAAGTACACAAGAAATCATCACGGATTCTCTCACGTGATGCTGTCATGGAGTCACACACATGACATCCACCATGACTCTCTCAGAGGGTGGAAACAAGGGCTTACACCTCAAATTCTTCCGTCACAGAAGAAAGTGCAATAGTAAGTACAAGTGTTCATCACTTGCGTGATGTTGTCACCTCAACGTGACTTTCACCATGACTCTCTCAAGTGGTGAGAATTGAAGCGAGGGCTTTCACCTCAAATTCTTCCGTCCTGAAGAAAATGCATTAGAAGGCTCGCGTCGCGAGACTCATACTTTTCGGTCAAGGTGGATTCTCCACCATGCAAAATACCGAGTATACAAACTTTATCTGGCGGAAGGCTTGGTGAGAATATCGCCGTCTTCTCACTCCGGTGCTAATGTACCTCAATGCGACCTTAGCGGTACCATGTCACCGATATAGTGGTACTTGATCTCCAACATGCTTGGATGCGTCATGAAACTACAGAGTTAATGACTTCACACAACTCTGATTATCACAATGAATAATAGTAGGCTCCATTGATTGTCCAAACAATCCTGCAAGGAGCTTACGAAGCCACACTGCTTCCCAAGTTGCCATGCAAGCTGCAATGTACTCAGCCTCTGCTGTACTCAATGCTACAGAAGACTGCTTCTTGCTGCACCAGGAAATCATAGCAGAACCCAAACTGAAGCAACAGCCAGAGGTGCTCCTCCGATCTATGACACAACCTGCCCAATCAGAATCAGTGAAACCAAGTAACTCCAAGTCTGCATCTGAAGTATACTTCAACCCATATCCAACTGTGCCACGCAAGTATCTCAGGATATGTTTAGCTGCAACAAGATTACCATCTTCTTCAGGCTTAGCAGGCTCCCTCTAAATCTTCAGGCACTTGCATCAACCTTCTGACCTCTTCGTCCAAGATTGCCTGCAACACTTTGACTTAGATAAATGTTTTTCAGTGCACACCTTTGGTACTGAAAAGAGTTCAGAATAGTCCTCCTCGACCTCATCTCAGATCTCATTATTCTGAATAGGTTTGCGGAGCTACCAATGACAAATCCAGATGACAGTCTTGAGCAATTCTGATCTCAGCAGCTGAAATGATCTTCTAAGGATTTAGCACCTAGCTTTGCAATACAGTAATCTTCACTTCTTCTCAGTGAGTTACAAAACTCCCTCTTGATCCTTGCTTCAGAGATTGCAAAGAAGACTTCTGGAAGTGAACTCCCTCTAGCCACCAACTCAGTCTCATGGTTGCAAGATGTGACTTTATTCTTGATCATTTCTTTGGTCGGCATGACTTCCTCATGAGATGCCTCAAGCTTTTCATCACTAAGCAATCTCTCAACACCTTCTGCTCTTAGATCTGTCCTGGAAGCATTTTTAGAGAGAGATTACTAATTGTTTATAACTATCCAAAGAGATATCAAGACTAGAATCATACAAGGTTTACTTATTACAAGTTATAGCATGAACACATAAGAATTTATGCATAATGTAGAACATGAATAAGTAAATCATTCTGAAAGAGAAATATATCAAAAGAACAAACTAAAGGGATAAAGAACTTATCTTTATTGAATTATGATATATCCTGCTTCCATCTTTTGCTCCTCTTGAGAGTGCTAAACTCAGCATCAACAAAATACAGTCTGCACAACTATAGATTTCTTACATGCAGCCAGCATGTTCAATATAGGACTAGCCTTCTCAAGGCACCATCGCAATCCATGAACATGGAGAAAGATATCGATGTGATCGTCACAACGGAATTGTATTTCACTTTTCATCTCAGAGTCACACTCAGAGATCTGTACTACAAAATGCAATGAGTGATGACATCTGCCAAAGATCTCATGGCAATGATTACTATCACGAACTTTACCAAACATTCATGATTCAAGTAAACAATGTCAAACCTACTCAACTTAGCAGACTGAAAACAAAAAAAAAATACTTATTTGAACTATTCAACAGATGTAGAATGCTAATTCCATGTCAATCATAGGACTAGCATCTCGAAGTTTGAAGTGGCCCACATATCATCTTCAAACACAGATGATAATCAAGGCATCAACGCTTCACAGAATTCAGATCATATGGAGAAATCACATCAATAGACGCTCACTCTTCATCTCCAGAATTGATTTCTCATAGCTTTTCCACCATCAAAACATATGCTAAGGTTTGTTGATGGAGCGATCTTAATATTTGAATGTGGTCTGAAGACCATTCAAATCTCATTCAAACGTTTGTCCTGGGATACTGGTCTTGAGCCCTGTTGGTGTCGCACTTGAAAGCTCTGCGATTTGTAAAGGGACTTAGATAAACAGTGATGAACAATCCTCTGAAGGTTCCTCCCCATCGCACTGCTCATGAGAGACTCTATAAGGATCATTTGATAAAATCTTGGACCTGAGATGAACACGCCCTTCTCTGGACATACCATGATATGCTTTAAGTGTATTAGCTGCATCCAATAACACTTCCACAAAAGCTCGATTCTTTCCCAGTTAGCAATTTCTAATTTGCATAACAAATCTAATCAAGATCATGCTTAAACCCGCTCTGATACCATGTTGATTTTAGGATCAGATTTGCATGCACAGAAAAATAATTCAAAATCAGAGACAACAACACAGGAGTTACCCTGGGAAAACCCTCCTCTTGAGGGAGAAAAACCCAGCAACAAAGATCTCTCCTATATATATAAACAAAGAATACAAATCACTTTACAATTAGGTCTAACTCAAGACCAATGTTCAGCACTCTTGACAGATGCAATAGCAAATATCAAACTGTCACTAAATCAATTCGCAATCTGATATTGAGGTGCAGAGAAGAGCTCACTCTTGACAGAGCATAGACCTACAAAAAGTTCGCACCTAGCAGAGACAGAATATGGATTTACAGAAATTCGCACCTTATCATCTAATTTATTCGTGCCTTGTCATCTGGTATATTCGCGCCTTGTCATCTAATCTGATCACACTTCATCAGACGCACTTGATGATCTGAAATAACGAACTGATGATACAGAACTTGACTGATGATACCGAACTTATGTGAATAACGAACTGATGATCGCCCTTGAACATACATTCGCATACATTCACACTTGATGTGATCAATCGAACTCTATATAGCAGATTACAATGGACGAGTCAGGGTGAATATATACAAGTGAATGGGAGAGACGCGTCCACTCACATACTTCATGTCGGCCTCTTAAGAGATCGCGTATCTTCTTAATTGAAGTCGGCCTTGATAAATGTTATATGTCGGCCTGAATGGATGTTCACACCTCTTCACAAGAGGTCGGCCCCCTTTAAGAAATCGTATCCCAAGGAGAATGAAGTCAGCTCCAAATAATAAACACATATTAAATGTTTTCTAATAACAGATCAAGGTGAATTTGTAACTTCTTATGTCGGGCATACAATGTGAAGATAAACAATAACAATAAATATAAATTGAATAGCCAACGGCTATCATTCAATTTATGTTTCCACGAAGGAGCTGAGCTGGAAGGAGCTACCGAAGCTTCTATATCATTAACATAAATCACTATGTACATTAGAGCCAAATTTACTTCCTTAGAAACCTTGTTGTGAGTCTTTGGCCTTGAAGCAAACATATCAAAAACTCCATCTAACTTCGTATCCTTTATGGTGGTGTAATACCACTCAAGCATTTTGTGCACAACAGGTGAGGACAAGGATGGAGGTTGTTTTGTCTAGAACAAACCTTCAACACCTTCTTCTTCATGTCTAGAACAAACCTTCAACACCTTCTTCTTCATGTTCAACATCCTCAAATTCATCTTCTTCACTTTCAAAATATCTTGGGTGCTTGTTTTAATGTAGTATATGGTGAGGTAGGTGTGTTGCACCACTCTCTTCATCAAAGATACCTCTTCTAATGTGAAGCTTCTCTGTAGTTGGATCCATGAGCCAATAACCCTTCAACTATGAGTTATATCCAAGAAAGATACACATCAAGGACTTGTTATCCAACTTCTTCCTTTGCAACTTGGTGATGTAAATGAAAGTTGTACACCCAAACACCTTGAGATGTGAGATGGAGATCTTTTTCCTTTGCATAATTGTCTATGGAGTTTGTAGTCTCACCTTGAATTGTTTCTTCCCGTTGAAACAAATTCAACAATTTTTCAAATGTAGGCTTTTTGTTAGCCACATTGAAACAAGTGACAAACATCATAGGTACAAAAGAGTCATCTAAAATTGTTTCCCTCAATGCTTGGAGTGGTGTCTTAAATTATGTTACTCTTTTGAAGAATCCTTCCAATTTTTCACCATTGTCCATTCTCAAACAATGCAACTAACTTTGTAGCTTAAGAATTTGATTTGATTATTTGCTTCGTAAACCGTTTGCAATTTCTCCCATGCTTCTTTTGCACTTTTGGCAGTTATAATATGTTGTACCTCATTAGTGACCCCAACTAAAATGATCAATTTTCCCTTTTGATTGGCTTTATCAAACCTTCTCCACTCATTAACATCTAAGGCAGACCTTGTGCCAATACCATTCAATTTCACAATATACCACAACTTTTCAAACTCTAATGGGGTTCAAACCTTTGTTTTCCATGCAGAGTAGTTATCACCTCTCAACAAATGAGAGTTCGGGGGAATTTGAAGCCATTTCTACTGTATATGAGGGTTCATTATCTCTCCAAGTAGGTTCCCCTTTCTATATACTTGCCTAACCAATATTCCAAGCCTCTCAATATACTTGCCTGCCTGATATAGCCATCGATACATGGAAGAAGCTAGCCCTGTAGATATACCCATTAGTACGTGAAAGAGATTTTAAGATTATCAAAGGATTCATCCAATTCAGAAAGAAACTTCTATTTTAGAAATTGCTATTTTTAGTAAGTTTGCTTTTCCAAGGAATCATAAAGAGGGGTTCATTCATCCAGCTTTCTATTTTTAGTAATTGTTACTTTTAGAAAGTTTTTTTTTTTCAAGAACTATTGCTTCTTCAAGTTTCAAAGTAAAAAGTTGTTTAGAATCACAAAGGATGTTCATGCATCAATTTGCTATTTTTAGCAATGGCTATTTCTAGATAGTGAATGAAAGCCTATTATTG